>JAJOOD010005957.1:0-10669 GCA_029582525.1 Solanum tacnaense | reverse complement strand
ATATATGTACCAAAGAACCCAAGATATGTTATATCTAGAATATATCATAAATAATATTAAAGAAATATTCAGATTAAAACAACTATCGAAAGAATATTACAATAAATACTATTACATTTTTCCATGAATTCCGCTAGATTAATACACTTAACAAAAGAATATTATAATAAAATCTTTAAAATAAAATACTCACCTACCATACTACCACCTACCACACTACCACTTTCATGAATTCCTCAACTACCAGTTCTGCATCGAAAAATGGTCAGTCACCGAAAAATGGTATCAGAGCAAATTATTTATTACTTGTTATATTTATATTTGTTATCTCATTAATATATGAGTTATATTCTTAAAACCTTTTAGTTTATTTTATTTCCAAATAATTAAAAAAAAAGAGTTTTCTTCGTTAATTTTTTCTCAAAATTAGTCAAAGTCATTTTAGTCAAATCACCGGTCAACCGCAAGTTAGCGCACATTCCGAGGGCCTAATAAGTTCTTGGAGTGTACATTTGAACTCAAACCCTTTTATTTTCAATTGATTTTGTTTGTTTAAGTCTTTTGAAAACCTCAAGTTTTTTCTCGTTTTTTACTAAAAAATTAAGTAGCGACTCTGTTTCTTTGAAAATTTGGTTTCTCTTAAACCATAAGTTTAATCGATTTTTCAAAAACTTAGTCATTTTTCTTTTATTTATATTTTCAAGTAAAACAGAAATGACGACTCTGCTGGGGATTTAACTAAGTTCTAACCATAAGATTTGACTTATTTGATTAATTGTTATTAATTGCTGAATTGTTTATTTGTGCTTAATGTGTTTAAACTGTTATAATTGTCATTGCATTTCATGGCATTTCCTATTGTATGTACAGTATATTAAAGGAAGGTTTTGCGAAACTGCAGCCGAACTTTTTTATACTCAACCCTTTCTCGGAATGATCGGCAATTTATTGGTTCGTCATGCGTCCAATGGTTGTCGTGAGTTCCAGCCTAAATTGTCTACTTGGGTTCCCGGTCTTTCAAAGTCACTCTTAGTCAACTAGCATAGAGCGAAACCAAATCCCGACTTTTAGCGCATTTTGAACTAAGTTGACCCAACACCCAAGGCGTGTTGGGCCCATTAGAAGCCCACCTTGTGTCTATTTGGCCCATTGGTCAATAAAAAGATGATCATATTTATGTGTTCAAATTTGAAGGATGTATAAGTTATTTGGCAAAACATTGTCTCTTGGGTTAGGGAGTTAGATTATAGTTTTATTCTAATTGAAGAAGGAACAAGTTATCATTGCAAACAAAAGTGTGGACAACCGGAGATGACAAAAAATCAAGAGCGAATGACCTTTCCATGGAAGCATAGATTAGGATTGTACCCCTACGTGGTATTGATCATTTGTATCCCTTTCCCCTATTATGTATCCATTTTCAGTTTTATTCGTAAAACTTGTATAAATTTGGGCTTTGGGGCAATAAGATGTTTCAAATGACGTTATACATCATTCGAAACGATAGACCTACCCTTGGCACAAAAGGGTCACATATTTGTTTAGAATGCGCAATATTGGTTTATGTGTTAAAACTGCTTGTGTGAATATGTTATTTTATTTGAAAATATTCTAGTTCACTCCTCTTTGAATTATTTTCTAGAACTCTTTAAGATACAAATATCAAGTCACTATCAAAAGCGCGTCCAAATTCTCTTCGAGTCTTTAGTTTCACAGTAAAATTCGAACTTCAGTTTTCAAATCTTACTTTCTCATAAAAAAAATAATTAACCCTTTATCTCAAATCGAAGGAGATTCAAGCTGGTCGAACTACGTAGGACTTGAATTCTCCCTCGTGAGATACGTAGGCAGCCTTTCAAGGTTCGGTCCCCATTTTTAGAAATCCTATCTTGTCCAACTCTTGCAATGAGATTCAAATTTCATCTCAATCAAAAATCAGAAGTATGTCAATAAAAGATGCAAAAAATCTTAGCTCAACGGAAGTCAATCTTTCTGTCACTAATCCCAAAGTTAAATAGACAAATTTCTGTCTATTAGCCATATTTTCTATATCTGTAGGCTAGTCTATCTTCAAATGAAGCAACCCTTGTCTGTTTGCACCAATGTGTGATATCTTGCATTATTTATCACATTCAGACAGTAACACGTTTACCTTTTGAGTTATTTTTCTTCTGTCAGGTGCTTAGAACTGATCTGTGTTGATAAGCTGACTGAACACCCTTATTTCACAAGTTCTAAGGCTCCCAAAGATTCCTTCCCCGATCAAGGTTCGCAAAAAGGAAAGGCAGTAATGAGTGATAACAATGACGAGGTTGGCTTGACTGATGTTGTCGTGGCTCAGCCCGCCGCCGCTGATCAAAATGAAATAGTTATTTAGTTAATGCAACAGATTGCCGAAATGAGGGTCGAAATGCAAAGAATGCAAAATCTGCCTAATCCAATTTTTGCTTTCAACCCTTCAGGAGATGGAAGACCTCCACTTCACTTTCCTCCTCCAAGCGCGAAACAGGTTCAGAACCCACCCTTTAACCCCAATCAAAATCCCCCAATCATCGACCTAATCTCCCCAAATCCCCATCATACCTCCGTCTCTTACCAAGTGTCACCTCCTCCTCAAGGTACCAACCCCCAAACCTTCCATCCTCATCAAAATGTCAATCCACAAGCTTTCCCTCCTCCTCCAAACCCAATTGTTAGCAATTCGCAAACCTTCACCCATCACCAAAATCAACATACCAACCCCCAGACTTTCCCTCAAAATTACCAAATCACTCAAAATACCCAGAATCCCTCTATTGCTCCGCCATTGCCTCAAAAGACTACTTTCCAAATTCCAATTCCAAATGAACCATATGTCAACTATTCCGAGCTTGATCACTATGAGGAACAAGACAGAGAGTGCAGGTCAAAGGAAGAGGCAGCCAAGCTGATTAAAAAAGAAGAGATCAGGAAAGCCATGAAGGAGCTACACTATATATTCCTGAAGTTGATAGGTTGAGTTACGAGGATTTGTGCATCCATCCGAATCTGGACCTCCCGAAAGGGTTTAAAGTACCAAAATTTGACACTTTTGGTGGAACAGGAAATCCATTGGCGCACCTGAGAGCCTACTGTGACCAACTCGTAGGAGTCGGCATGAATAAAGCCTTGTTAATGCGGTTCTTTAGCCGAAGTTTAAGTGGAGAAGCGTTGGAATGGTTTACCTCTCATGGGATAAAGCAATGGTCTAGCTGGAATGCACTAGCTAAGGATTTTGTCGAACGGTTCGCCTACAATGTGGAGATCGTTCCTGATCGCTATTCTTTGGAGAGAATTAAGCGGAAATCCACTGAAAGCTATCGTGAATATGCGTATAGGTGGAGGAAAGAGGCCACCCAGGTTCGACCCCCTATGTTTGAGAAGGTGATCGTTGAAGTGTTCATACGTATTCAAGAGCCCGAGTATTATGACAGGATAATGTTGCTCATTGGAGCAAAATTTGCAGAGATAGTCAAGGTAGTTGAGGCTATCGAAGATGGGATTAAGACCGGAAAGATTTCTCGCGTTGCCGCCTCAATCGAATCTTCAGGATTGTTGAAAAAGAAGAGGGAGGATGTGTCTTCTATTTCCTGCGCATCTGATGGAAAGGGACACTTCAGAAAATTCTCACATTACAAAGGTTATCCTCGAGCTCCACAAAATTCATATCCATTTTGTTATACCCAATCAGGTTATCAAACTCCACCACCGAATTACCAAATTCAACCTCCTAATTACCAAACTCCACCAACGAGTTACCAAATTCCACCTCTTGTTTACCAAACTCCACCTCCACATTACCAAAGTACCCATCCATATTACCAAGCTCCATCAGCTAATTGTTCAAATATCCAATCAAGTTACCAAACTCTACCTCCGCACTACCAAAACACCCCTCTTAGCTACCAAGCTCCACAATACCCAAATTTCCAAACGCAAGCACCAACTCACCAAAATTCTTCAAACTACCATCAAGTACCTTCACATCCAGGAAATAATTACTATCCTCCTCGCCCAAATCTTGAAAAGAAACCTTCTAGAGTCTTTACTCCTTTGGTTGAGAGCCGAACACAACTTTTTGAGAGATTGAAATCAGCTGGCCTGATACAGACAATTGATCCAAAATATATCTATGTCACTTCAAGCTTAATAGACCCGATCTTCACTGTGCTTACCATCCAGGAGGTGCTGGGAATACTACTGAGGATTGTATCAACTTAAAGCATAAAATTCAAGACTTGATAGATCAAAAGGTCGTCACTCTTCAGACTGCCACTCCTAATGTCAATAGGAACCCCATGCCGAATCATGGAGGGGTAACTATTAATATGGTTGAAGTCGAAGAAGTTTTGAATGTGAAGAAAGTTATAGTCTTAGCCAACCTCGAAAAGCTTGAGAAAGTTCTAGCCTCTCCAATCAAAAGAGAGAAATCCAAATTTGTGATCATGGCACCTCATCAAGCTTTTGTTTTAGTGCCGAAAAAGGATCAAAACAAGCAGAAGATCGATCAAGCTTTTCCAAAATCATTGCCTCACTTATATCAGTCTTTTCCAATGCAAAATGGTCTAGGGGAAGGAATCAAAAATTGGTTCAAAGAAGGTGATATTGTTCTTGAAGAGATGATCGAGACACCAGTCATACTAGACAGCGAGTCAAAGGAGAAAATGCCTGATTGGACATCGAATTCGCTTTTGATTCCTCACTCCTCTTGGTAGACATAAACAATTTTCTATGTTATTTCTAAATTTGGTGGTGTTTCGAATAAGGCTCGAGACCCATCCTTTATTCTATTTTTGCCTCAATATGTTATAATCTCCCTCCTAATATTTTGAAGAAAAAAAAGGACAAAATGATTTATTGTCATGGCCAAAGTTCTTATTTTTTTATTTCAAATGAAAAACTTCTTTATTGCAAAAATTTGCTTTATATTTAATATCTAATAATATCTGTCTATGATTTCAGTGAAAATATTTTCAAATTTATCAATATCATGTCGTGTCACAAGATGAATGAACAAAATAGGGTAGATGCAGCCGAATTTGAGGACTACAATGAGAAGATCATGATACCCAAACACCTGGTTGAGGAGTTCAAACAGTTCGAAAGTCATGATAAGCCAAATTCTGAAGAGATCAGAATAGCGAATCAGAAAAATGATGAACGCATTAAAGAAATCAAAATTGGTGCCTATCTGACAAAAACACAGGAAAGAGAACTCATCAGTTTGCTTGGAGAACACATCAATACATTTGTTTAATGACATCACATGGTTGAGCATGAACATTGGATATCACAAGTTATCGATCTACTTAAATGCTGTCAAAAGATAGCATGCTTAAAGACTCGATTTCTATCTTTTCTTGTAACCGCCTTTATTTGTTTGTAATCGTTTATGCTTAGAATTTATCCTTTTGTAATGAACTACGCCTGGCCTGAATTCTCAAGAATGAGATACGTAGGCGGCCATGTCGGCCTCGGCCACCCCTTTATCCCTTTTAATGTTTGCTTTGTAAATGAACTACGTCTAACCTGAATTCTTAAGAATGAGATACGTAGGTGGCCTATGTCTTCCTCGGTCACCCCTTTATCCCTTTCTAATGTGTTTCCTTTTTTACTTGAACTACGTTTGACCTGAATTCTCAAGAATGAGATACGTAGTCGGCCTCGATCAGTTACTTTGTAATTTTTCCTATTTTTGTTGATCCTTGAGAAGGGAACTATGTTTGATATGATTCTTGCCTTAACGGGATACGTAAGCGCCACGACGGCTCGGTCATATCTCTCATAAGATTTCTATTTTTCTTTACAATAGAAACTGGGACAGAATTTTTGAGAGGGACTCAAAAATTCTAAAGAGGAAGATATTTTCTCCAACAAGTCAAGATTGAAGATACATTGCGAGTTGCGATTGGGATAGAATTTTTGAGAGGGTCTAAAAAATACTACAAGTTATCAACAGTTCGAGATACCCCAAGACATCTAACTGGGACAGAAATTATTTAGGATGACCTCAAAAATTTCATCAAGCATCACTAGAAGTTTGTAGTAAATTTCGAATATTTCGAGCATATTAGAAGTTTAAAGCTAGCTTCAAATGATCTCTGGCATCATTAAAGTTCATAGTCAACTGCAGCAATCTCCGTCACCTTTGAATTTCAGAGTCAACTACAAAACTTCCCGATTATAGGAGATTTTGGGAGAACCATGTCAGAAATATCCCAAACTTTAAGGATTTTTGAATTCTCCAGAACAAGCTATCAGACACACCAAAGTTTCGAACCAAGGACGTTCATTTAAGCTTGACGTGACATGACACTTGTCAATGACACTTTTCAATTACAGCTTTTTGAAAACCTTTTTCTTAAAGATTTTTTCTATATGTTTCAAATATTTTTGCATAAAAAGTTTTGTCTTGTCTATCGAGAAGCAGGAGATTAGAGCGATCAACTGAAGATAGCAAGACAATGAGCAAGCGGTTGAAGAAGTCAACACAGATTAATTTGTTTTAAAAACTAACATTTTTTTTGTGGATGCAGGTCTATGAAATTGCCTCAAGTTCACCATATTTCTCCATTCAATGAATATGGAGAAGTTAAAAGGGTGAGGAGCTCCCCAAAATTGACAAATTTTTTTGTGGATGCAGGAAAGTCATTAAAGTTTTTCAGAAGAAAAAGAAAGAGCTCTGAATACGAGCAACGACACCTCGTTTAAATTCCCAGCAAAACATGAGTCACAACGAAAACAATGTGTTCAAAATGGGAAAAAGTGAAAACATCACTGTCAACATATACAAGCATCTACGATGACACGAGATAACATTTTCAACATTAAGAACGTTTGAAGAATATTCACGAATTCCGTGGTAATGTGAAATACCCAGAAGGACATCGTCTTTACCACCCGGGTGGACATTCCTAGAGTATTATTAAATGAGATAATACCATCACGACATCATCGTTATTTTATCAATGGAATATCATCATCCTATCGACGGATCTTCATTATCATTATCCTACCAATGGATGAGCATTATCCTACCAATGGATCAACATTATCCTATCGACGGATCTTCATCCTCATCAACATTGTCCTATCAATGGATCAACATCATCCTACCAACGGATCTTCATCCTTATCAACATTGTCCTATCAATGGATCAACATCATCCTATCGACAAATTTTTATTATCATTATCCTACCAATGGATAAACATTATCTTACCAATGGATCATCAACGTTATCCTACCGATGGATCATCATTATCCTACCGATGGATCATAAACGTTATCCTACCAATGGATCATCATTATCCTATCAATGGATCCTAAACATTATCCTACCAATGAATCAACATTATCCTACCGAAGAATATTTAGCATCAACATTATCATCCTATTGATGGAGCATCATCATCATCATATCGATGGAGCAGCATTATCATTGTATCAATGAAGAATCATTATCCTATCAATGGAGCATCAACATCATTATACTATCGATGGAACATCATCATCATCCTATCGATGGAGCATCATTATCATCCTATCAATGGAGAATCATTATCCTATCAATGGAGCATCAACATCATCATCCTATCGATGGAACATCATCATCATCCTATCATGTAGCAGTATTATCCTACCAATGGATCAACATCATCTTACTAATGAAGAATCATCATCATTATTTTCATTTGCAAAAATGCCCTCAAGAGAGCTATCAACATATTACATCAGTCTATTTCTTATTACTTCATATCAAAAGAAGAGTACATTGAACAACTATATTGCAAATATGAGATATAAGTTTTATTTGCTCAACGTCAAATTAAAAGAAAGCTGACGTCAATTATTTGAAGGGAGCAGCTAAGTGTCCACATGGTAAAAGGTACTATCTCTCTATTTGAATTACATTTTATGCTAATGAGTTTTATCTCGGTCTTTGTCGAGAGCATCCAAGAGGATGAATTCTCAAAACAAACCACAGGTGCGGACGACATCAATAAGGATGCAGCACAACGTGGAACTTTTTCTTAGCAGGAACTGGGACATAGTCCGAAGAGGAGTATCAAACTCTTAGGACGCGAGCTGAGGAGCGACTTCCACCACAATCAAACCACACCCCTATCAGAAGGCATGTGGGTTCTTCTTTAGGTTTATCGGTTTCTGTTTCGCATTTAGAAAATTTTGATTTTCACCGGAAGCAGCTTTCTAATCTGAGTGACAATGTGCCAAGAGCTTTGGAAATTATGTCCATGTAAGTTATTGCTTATGGATGTGAAGAGCTCCACATTCATGGCTGAGATGTTGCAAGCCTATTTTTCATACTCGACTTATTTGTCACTCCTCCAGAACCAAAGGTTATCTAGCATAATAGATTTCCTTTTCAATCGATCGAGTCGAACAACAAGTGGCCTGAATTCTCATATGGTCTGAGATATGTAGGAAACCCGATTCCAAGGTTCGGCCATAATTCCCAAAGTCCGTACCAAAATTCTTTTCTGAAAGATGAAGATGTTGTTGACACCTTTCTGAAAGATGAAGATGGTCAACTTCATTTACCTCGGATTTCTTTCATCAATCCAAGTCAAACAAGGGACAGTTGTTGACACCCAATTTTGGACCTCCATAATATATATTAACAATTGAGCTTCTCAAATTCCAAACGATTTGAAATATTTAGTTTTTATCAAGTTCAAAATAGTTTTCAAGTTATTCTTAATTAATTTTATCCTTTTTTATAAATTTCAAATAATAAATATGTTTTATATATAATTATGTATATAATTAGTATATTTTATGAATATTCAAATATCATCTCAAAAGATTTTACGTTTTAGTTGAATATCTTATTAATTTAGTTTAGCTTAAATTATGGTTATAATTTTAAATTAACTATTTTATAATCAAATTAATTATTTTATTTTATTAAAGTTAAGAAGCTCGCTAATTAATTATATTAATTCGTCCCATTTAATTTTAGCCGATTTCAGCAATTAAAATTGGTTAAGTTCTAAACTTAAAATGGCTAGAGTTGTAATTCAAAATACCCAACCCATCCTCATACATTCCAGGCCCAATTCTTTCTCCCATCAGCAGCCCACCCAACTCTTACTTCCAATACCCATTAAAGAAAAATACTCATTCAATACAATACCCAGTAGCAATACAACAACAAACAGTACGCTACCCCACCTTGTACTCTTCGTTCTTCTTCCTTTTCACGCATAAACAGTAATACCCGAACCCAGAACCTCAAATCAACCCAAAAATCGTGATGCAATCCGGTCCAGCAACGCGAAACCCGAATCCAAATGCGATTCCAAGCCCACCACGTCTCCTCTCTCCTTTACCCTTCTCTCCGTACGAGAATCGACAGGTGTCTCAATTTGTTGCCTCGCTCATCCTTCGCTCGAGAATTGAATGGCTGCAATTTTCAATTCGATGGAGAGTTGCACAAAATGGAGCTGGCAGCCTTATCTCTGGAGGAGGATTTGAATTTTGAATTTCAAATCTCTCCAAATCCCGCCCGTTTTCCCCCTAATTTTACCCCCATCTTCTCCTATATATAATCTTCACCCTCACTGTGAGAGGGGAGATTTTTTGGACTCCCATGAATACATGACTTTCCTCCCCTAAATAACGCAGATATTCATTCTCAAAATACAGAGACCTTTCATCAAGAAAAGAGCAACTCGAACCCCTTGAAAATCGTCAAAAATTAGAAGTTTAGCTCTATTTCCTAAAAGGCGTCGACCCTGCTTTTCAGAACTGAGCTCATTGTGGTAGAATTCGCTCTAGCCCGTCCCGTCTCCATTCACTGCCCCGCAACAGGTAATACTCTCCCCTCTTTTTTTCTATTTCGCCATTATGGTTTAAAATGCTATATATAGTTGAGAAATTTATGTGTCAAGAGTCGATTTTGCACTTTTGATAAGAAATTTCGGCCCCTGTATTACTAGGTGAAAAGCATGCTTGAAATATGTAATTTTACTCTGTTTTAGATTTTTTTTAAAAAAATAAACATAAGTTGCAGATTATGTATTTTCCCTTAAAAATGTTACTCTTTAATTGCAAACTTACTGTACCCACAAAAATATAAATTTTCAATTTTCTTTGTTTTTCTGTTATATATATATATATATATATATATGTATGCCGAAACCTATGAGTGTTTTTTTGTTTACTTTAGCTTACCGGAAGTAGTGTTAAAGAAATGGGGTCGTGTCTTTTTTGAGAGTTGAAGCTATTTGTCATGTTTTAGACGTTGTGAATTAAAGAGCGGTTTCATTTTAGTTTTACATGAAATCAGTTTTGGTTATTAACTAATTGCTCATTTGGTGCCTTTTATATTGTACAATTTTCAGCTCATATGTTGTTACTTTTACAGTATGTTTAAAGGAGATAATATCCATATTTGCATACTTAAAAATTAACTAATGAAATACTAGTATATCATAATCATAATATGCCCGTGACCGTTCTATATAGCGGTTCGTAAACTTGAGCCTAACTCTCTTTCATTTACTTCCTCTGTTCTATCGTATGTTAGTAGAGGTAGATGTGTAAGATTTTTTTTTATCCTAAACAGTAGTGTTAGCATGTATAAAGTTTGAAAGGGTTACAGTATAAGTTTCCTTCCAACCTCTAA
>JAJOOD010005952.1:0-22641 GCA_029582525.1 Solanum tacnaense | reverse complement strand
AAATTTTCCTTGACCAGTCACATTATGTTGAGAAAATTTTGAAAAAATATAACTTTCTTGATTGCAAGCATGTTGCTACTCCTTTTGATTCAAGTGTTAACTTATTTCCTGTTGAAAGTGAAAATGATGTAATAAATCAAAAGGAATATGCTAGCATAATCGGAAGTTTGAGATATATGACTGATTGCACTAGGCCTGATATTGCATAGCAGTAGGAGTACTTGGCAGGTTTACAAGCAAGCCAGGTAATGAACATTGGCATGCTGTAACAAGAGTTGTGAGATATTTCATTAGAACAAAAAATTGTGGTTTGTTCTATAAAAAATATCTTGTTGTACTTGAAGGCTTTTGTGATGCAGATTGGAACACTTTATCAGGTGATTCATGTTCTACCACTGGTTATGTCTTTACTTTAGGTGGTGGTGTTGTTTGTTGGAGATCAAAAAAGCAAATTATTATTGCTAACTCTACCATTGAGGCTGAACTAATTGATTTAGTTTCAGCTAGTGAGGAAGTGAATTGGTTAAGAGATTTGTTATTTCAAATACCTTATTTTGAAATACCAATTTCTCTAATTTTAATTCATTGTGATAGCACCACTGCGATTGGTAGAGTTCAAAACCATTACTACAACGGTAAATTCAAACCTATAAAGAGGAAACACAGTAATGTAAGATCGTATTTGACAAATGGTGCCATTAATGTTGATTATGTCAAATCTTGTGATAATCTTGCAGATCCTCTTACTAAGGTCTTAACGAGAGAAAAGGTCTGGAGCACATCGAAGGGGATGTGATTGAAGACTATAAATCCTTGAGTCATAAATGAGGAAACCCAACCTGGGGACTATAGATCCTATAGCCAGGTTCAAAGGGAAAAACTAATCATATGATGACTTGTTGTGAAAAATGCACTATCTTTTTATTCCCTCCCCATGATGTGAGTGCATTGTTTCCTGTAGTTTGTGAAGGTTTAGTTGATAAAACTCTTAATGAATATCTATAGTGTATGGGTGGAGTGTTAAGCTTACAGGAGCACTCTTGACAGATTTGTGGAAGTAGGTCACTTCCTATGAGAATTGGGCTTATTCTCAAAAGCACTCATGAAATCGGGGCCATACGTGCTGGCTTTTAAAGCTCATGTCAACACCTTGATTATTATGTGTGAGCAGTGATATTTTATTTCCCTTAAGCAGTCATAGTTCAAGTCTGAGACCACTACAACTCTGGAGTAAAAGTTATTGTTTCACTAAGTGGAGGTTCAATGCAGAGCACACCTTCATTATGCATAGTAGTCTTCCTTCAGCTGATAGACTCTCTTGGTTAATATTATAATGAGTGGGGGATTGTTGGTTTGGGAGCATTTTAATATTAGTAAATAATGGTTAAGGTGCATATTTCTCATTCCTCTTGCAGCTATTCCTATCAGAATGTTAGTGGCCACTTTGATTGTATTTTGGAATCAATGTTTTGAGGTTTAATTGCCCATTACTTGACGTTTCTGACATTGACCGTTGGTGGCACTTATTTGCTGCATTACTCCATTTGGAGTTGTTGTTTGTTATGTTAGAACATTTCTTGTTAGCACTCTTGGCCGTTGGTGGCCTTTGCCATTCATTCTTCATTATTCTTCCTCCATTATACCTCGTAACCTATGTAATTCCTAAGGCCATTATCTTCACTATTTATCTTTCTATTCATTGCTAGGAAGACTTCTTCTAGTATAAATAGTGGTGGTCTTCATTTGGTTTGTGACACACAACATACAAGAGAAAAATATAGAGTGCAAAAAGTTTGTCAAAGAGAGAGTTCTTATTAGTTGAAGGGAGGTGTTCTTTTTGTGGAGCTTTGGACTCAACTCTTGTCCAGAGTTGTTGAGTTATACTTTGTGAAGGCTGTTGTATCCTGGAGGGGACAAGTCAAGAAGGACTATTGCTGGACCAGTGAAAAACATTTGCTGCAGTGGGCTTGAATCTACTTAAAGAGAGCGAGATATTCGCGCCTCAGCCTAAAGAGATTTATTTTCTTCATTTTATTTTCAATTGTAATCTTGTAATTTTGTTATATTTTGTAATATTTCACTAACACGAAGTGATCAAGGGGACAAGGCCCCTTGCTTGTGACAGGAGATGGGAGTGACCTACAAATGAAATAAATAAATAAAAAGAAAACTTATTCTTTTCCTTTTGGGAGGGTTGAAATTAGGTAAAAGACACAAGGGAAGTGGAAGTGCACTATGATACTATGGAGAGACAAATCAACGTAGAACACCATTATAAAACTTAAATTTAAGAATTTTGTTTCAAAAATTTTAATAAAGAAGAATTGAAAAATATTTTTCTTTGTACTGGACACTCCCTTAATGTTGGATTACTAATTAAACAGAATTAATCATACTCATCTTAATGACGAATGGGAAGATTGATACGTTCTATATCTTTATTTTATTATATGAAAAGCTAAACATCTTCTTTGACCATCTTTTTTCGACTATATACTCAAAAGCTTTTGTCATAAAATCTTGGTCAACTTCTTTAAGTTCAAAATCAAATCGCAGCAAAGAGAGAAGAAATGTCCAAGTAAGAAAACGGGTAAGACACCACTGTACATTTGACATGTTTTTCTCATTTCACAAGTATAATATTTGTTGGTACTCCACTATTATTTCAACACTGTAACACACTACTCATTGTTCATAAAGAGGTGTAACCATCAGCTAGTCCTTGTAGGTTCAACTCCCACCATAGAAATAAATAAGACGACCTAATAAATTTCTACAAATGTTTTACCACAAGTAAAATCTAAAGATTTGGAATGATAGGTTAGTTTTTGATTGATTACTTATACATGAACACAAACAAAACACAGGCTAAACCTCACCAATAACAAAAGAACATATATGCATGTAGGGATGTAGCAATATAATGTACAGCGCCTAAAGACTTGAAAAAACAAGTGACTCCCAACTTAAAATGTCATCGAAATTGTTGACATTCAACATCATGTTCTTCAAAGACCACGACTATACAATTTCACGAACAAAAGAACAGTCCTTTTAAAAGCCAAGTGAATAAAAAAACTTGTAAACAGGAAATGATACATGCAATCATGGTTGAACGGTATTTTTCCAATACTAGCTTTTCAAAAATGCAAAATTCTTATATAAGAGATTTAAAAAAACATATGAAGGAAATCTTATGGAATGCCAATGAGCTAAACCCACAATAAGTCATTCAAAAGAAATGAATGAGATGCAATGCAATTCAACTATAAAACCGATCCAGCTGATATGACAAAGACACGGACTGACCGACCAAAAATATATATATCTATATATATATTTGTGAAAAAAAAAAATCAAAAGGAGCTATGGCTAAGTATCAAGACTACCAAAACTTGGGACATGTACATGCTGACCATGAAAACCCTTGAAGCAGAGAGGATACATCAGGGCCTCGGTATTTCTTGTTAGAGTACCAAGGTCAGATCCACAAGCAAAGACAAAAACCAGGAGCCTTGCTTTCTTCAGCTAGTTACAAAGAAAATTCCCTTCCAACCCCAATATACAGCATCAGTAACATCGCAACCACTCCTGAGTGAAAGGCCTTCAACTCCTAGGCAATCACCATGACCCATCCCCTCTACGGCAAAACAAAATAACCCCTCCAATGGTGCTGGCACATGTATCTGACAACTTGGATGAAAATTTCTTCCATTGTCAGAAAATGGCAATGACTTGACACATGAATGCAATCTTGGATTCCGACTCGACACAACTACATGCATGCAGGGACATGAAAAAAAAAGTATGTACCAAGTACCCACAACTTTAAACTGAAATGGCACGGCTAATAGCCATCTGGGCCCACTCAGCAGATTCCTTAATCAAATGGTCATCTGACGACAAGCATTCAATCAAAAAGTCTTTGCTTGATACTGATTGTTGAATCAAAGAACCAGCATTACTGCCCAGAGTATCCGCTAAATCTCCCAGAACTCCAATAGCAGTCTTCATTACCACATCATCCCTGTAATTGGAGAGAAAAAAGGGGGTACATCCCGAAAATCAGAACATCGCTGGCCTTCATAAATAGAGCAAAAGAGAGAAAAAGAAGCAACCAAGCAATACTTACATGTCTTTCTCCATATAAATACTATCCAGGAATTGGAGGATATGAGGTGCATAGGGTATCAGCAGCTGAGTCTTAGGTGAGTTCTTGAATCCCTGAAATATGCCGGAATAAGCCTCCAGGATGCCATTTCTCAGAAGATTCGTGTAATCTAATATTTCATCATCAGCACCAGTTGCGCGTGCTGACAGCTCCGCAGCACTCTGGAGCATAGGCATGGCATACATCAAGTACTTCTCAAAATTCTCTCCTATCGCCAAGGCTATGTCACCAAAGCATGAAAATATTGGTGGCTTTACAGAACGATGTAGCTGATTACTTGATAGATCCTTGAGAAGCTGTGTCATTATACCATCACAATAAGGTAAGATCTTATCCTCCAAAGCTCTGCATAAATCACCCACAACACCTACGGTGACAGCACAGACTTGGTATTCCTCAAAGTTCTGAAGACCCATTTCTAGGTACTTGTAAAATTCAGGCATGTACTTGGCAAAGTCGGGACCAGTTGCATAGGCAAGTGCTCCAATGGAAAGCATGGCTTCCTCATGCACAGTAGCACTTCTACATGCAAAAACCCTGAGGAAAAGGCTCATGATCTGATCAGCATACTGCGAAAAAGCATACTTTGTTTGCTCTGAGGACCCTAGCTTCTGAATAATAACCTGTAAGCATCCACACAAAAGACCTTGCAACTCGCTCTGCTTCTCACGTTCATCAGATGAAAGCTTCTGAGCCTCAAGAGTCTGGTGGAGCTCCATCATAATGACAGGAACTAGTTGCAAAACCATGGGAACTGTTTCATCGGTCGAACACCTCACAACTTCATTCAGTGCCTCATATGCAGCAGTCCTAAGCCGTGACTCACCAGCATCTTCTCTGTGGGTCGCTGTGAGAAGGGATTGCACCATTTCCTGGAAAAAAGGGGTCAAGGGAGATGATGCAGCCACATCCCCATAACCTTGGGCAAGAAAATAGAGAGCACCACAGGCTTTTTCAGCAACATTTGGAGCATCCTTCATGCTCTGAAGTAGAACTGTAATGATCTGTTGGCAGTTTGCTGGAGTAATAATGGGTATCTCCACAGTTGAACCATGAAGAAATTCAAATATTCTTCCAAGGGTCCATGCTGTAGTGTCCTTCACATGGCTATTGGCATCCTTTGTCAATGCAGTAAGCATGAAGTTTAGAGCACCATTAACAATGGGTGTTAGCTTATCAGGTGAAGGACCTTCCAAAATGGATCCAAAGGCATATGTGGCGGCCTCTCTTTGCCTCCAATCAGGCTTTGTAATGTTCTCTTCAATGAATGGCATAACAAGAGGTACAATGTCATCTCCAACAGTCCTTGCAACCAAACCAAGGCAAGTGCCACCGGCCATTGCAAGATTCCAAGCAACTTCATCCTGATCCTGATCTTCTTCTTGCTTAAGAAGTGTCTCCAGTAGCATAGGGACAAGTGCAGGAAGAGCCTGCTTGATGAAATTATAGCAAGGAACATCAGAATCTGCAGTAAAATCACCCCCATAATCTTCTAAAATATCAATCTCCTCATCACAGATTGAGCTCCAAAACTCAATAGCTTGAAGAGCAACAGGCTCCTCATCCTCTCTAACAGCCTTTGCTGTTATGCTAAAGATGTCTTGAATATAAGGAGCTAATTTCTCATAGTATGTTGATGAAATCGAGACTAAACATTCAAAAGCAGCCTGCCGAATTTTGACTTCAGGAGACAGAGTGGCCTGGCAGACAACTCTCATAATAAAGTCACGCTCCATATCATTGGTGAAATTTGCTTGAGCAAAACCAAGTGCATTGTATAATGCTCGGGTAGCAGCAAGCCTCACGTCATTGTTCTTTTCTTCAGCATTCATACCCTGAATTACAGCTGTAAGGATTTTATTTACTTGATCCTGCTCCATGACATCAGGAGAAACTTCTTCGCATAAATAACCCAGTGTCTCTAAAGTAGCTTGCTTGATGTGGGCAGGGAGCTGTTGATTTGACAAGAGCGACCCGATCAACTCAGGCCACTGCTTCTGTGGCAGCTCAATGCCAGCAACCTTGGCAATGACTTGCGAAGCAGTTGAACGAGCATCAGGTGCCGGAGAAGAGAGGGTCTGTAACAAGCATGTTTTAATTTGGGTCTTCACAGCCACATCAAGTGATAACCACCTTTGGACAAGTTCATATTTCCTATGTTGTTCCTTGGCATCCAAAGCATTTTTTAGTATTAGACCTGCCAACTTACGACTATCAACTGGCTTCTCCTCACTAGCCAATTCTCCTGACAGAGACAATAGGAAACCAGGAAGATTTTGCTCCTGAAACTGTTTCAATGTTTCTTCTGCATGTTTTCGCACTGTTGAATCAACTGATTGTGCATTTAGAAGGACTTGAGTGACTTCCATTGCAATATGGTTCCTGCCAAATCATGAGATATCCCATACGTAAGATATCACAGGATTATCATAAGCATGAACTTAAAGTAATGCTAATGTTAAGGGATTGCTTGGTTTAAAGTGCTGAAAAAGTAAGCATGAGACCCGAAGGTGTAGCCTAGTAGTCAATGAAGTTGGTTGAGAACCATGAGGTATCAAGTTAAAATCCCAGCGGAGGCAAAATACAAGGTAATTTTTTCTCGTGTGTTCAAGACTAGGTGACAAAGTTATCCAGTACATGTGTTGGTGGGAGGTAGCAGGTACCCGTGGAAATAGTCGAGGTGCCCACAAGCTGGCCCAGACTCCACAAAAAAATAAGCATGGTATAAAAGCCGTATTCCACATTTGGTTGTCATTTTCATGTCTTACATAGATAAGATTGTATAACTTATATGGTTTGGAAATAGTTTTCAACAAGCAATAGAAGTACCTTGGTTAGATCCTCACTACCTGCGAAGACCGTATAAATTATACGGTAATCTATGTATAATTTTTTTACCTACATAAGCACCCAAAAAAATAACACCATTGATTCTAACTTTTTTTTTTGAAACTGGTAAGATTGTATTCTAAGCATTAAGGGCATGCTGGTCACCACCAAAAAGTGTCAGTTACACCATTGATTCTAACTTGGTGGTTGTTCAAGCCCTCGAGAAATTGGTTCATGCTTTAAACATTTTTTATATTGCTAGCAAAAGGCACGTCACTTTTAGGAACATCACAGTTAGGGTAATTAACTCTTCTAGAGAAAGATACAAGCATCGGTCTAGGGATGTGCCATAGAACTGACAGACTTCAGACTCTTCCTTGGAAAATACCACAGAAAGCCACTACCCACTTGTCGTAATATGTTGGAAAAATAATATTGACAATAGCCTGTGTGTTTATCCATCTTAAATGAATAACCATTTCTCCATTTCACTAGTCTAGGATTTGCAAGGAACTCTCATGGTTTCATGGTAAACAATATTTCACACTGATGTTTTTTGAGAAGTAGATTATTATAAGAAGAAAGTCCCTTGCTCTAAGTAAATAAAAATGCAAAAATTCTTAATGAAAAGAAAAATATCTACCATTATATAGTTAAAAATGATCACATTTGACAAAAGGTGAAAGTAGCACACAAAATAAACTATGGTGAGTGGAGGTGTTAGCAAGGAGATGAGGTAGACCTAAACACACATGGGAGAAAGTTGTCTCAAAAGACTTACCATCTCTCTTGAAATCCTTGAAGACCTAGTGATTAATAAGGAACAACAAAAGAAAATAATCTATGTAGGCAAAACCAATTAGTAAGATTAATTTTTAGTCATGTTAGTACATTAAATTTAGGACCAATATTTTCTAGGAATCTTTATGTCAAAGATATATATTTCAGTAGAAAATATACAGAACCTCTAGTACTTTTATTTTTATTTGTTTTAACTTTATCAAAATATGGACTAAGATGATCTTTATCCATTGCACATGTAACCCTTGCATAACTATATGTGAATCACAAAAAATGTGGAAGTCATATGCTCTTAGCTCCCAACCATGTGCAAGGTCCGGGGAAGGGCCGTACCACAAGGGTCTATTGTACACAACCTTCACCTACATTTCTGCAAAAGCATGTTTCCATAGCTAAAGGCAACTTTACCAGCTACACCGACCCCCTTCAATGTGAACCACAGTACCCCATAAATCTAAAGCACAATGTAAAAAAAGATGAGATCCACTATAAGCAAGAGAAAAAGAACACATAAAAGTTGAAGCAGACTCAACAGAGGCCTTACATATCAAATTAAGAAATATTGCATCAATTAGATAATGTCGCCAACCATTAGGGAATAGATTCATGATTAAAATAGAAATATATTAATCATCTTGTTTAATTATTAGTTATTACTGCATTCTTGTTAATTCTAATTCCATGAAAATATGAACATTACCTTAATTGAATAGGCTAGTAGAAGTTGGAAATTTGTTATGAGGAAAGTTAACCTCGTTAATTAATAACACAGATAAATTAGTATGTCAACTTAATTGAAGAATGCAACATGATTGTTAGAATAAACCATAAGTCAAGAATATTTCTCTCATTAATATCCAATCGTTACAAGTGTGTTGATTACCTGTTTTAACTTGCGTGTGCATAGAAGGCAACAACCACAAAAAAAATCCTCAGCTACAAGTAATTAATAAAGTTCATGCACACTGCTCAGTAAAAACAATCCTTTTGTGTGTTTAAAAGCACTCCAGAGCTCAATCAAACAGCAAAAGTAATGACTGCATGCCAACCCCTCACTTATTAAGGTTCACAAATAGCAGCTTAAGAAGCCACAATTACTGAAATTATGCATAGGATCATTAAACAGATCCACTACAAAACCTAGTTCATGTAAAGTGCATCACTATATCACTTGGAGAAGTTTCAATTACAATAAAATAGCAGAGCATATCATTGGTAATACCAGATCTCAGTCCTCAAAACAGAATCACTAACAGGGATAGATGCAAATAAGTGAATCAAAAGATCAGAACCACAAACTAATCAATCAAAGTTCAAATATTGAACATTAGATGAAGCTTAAATCATTTGTGCAGAAAACTAATCAATTTTTTCTGATATGAACCATTGTTGTTGAAAACAATGAGTGAATCACCTGAAAATTGTAGATGCGGCAAATGAGATGGTAACCAGCAAATTACACTGAGGGGTTGAATAATCCAGAAACGGCGCCCAACTAAAACCCTAGAGAGAGATGTAGTGAAATTATGTTTTGTTATTTTGTTCCTAAAATAGTATACTTACGTTCTTTGCCCTTATGTAATAGTAGTTGATTTAATTTCGGGTCAAATGGCCCACTAGTATATAAGGCCTTACGGGTCATTCTAGAAAGTCATTGAAACATTTTGTGTAGATTCATATTTTAACATACTCAAAATTATGAATTAAGCGGATCCACTACAAAACCTAGTTCATGTAAAGTGCATCACTATATCAATTGGAGAAGTTCCAATTTCAATAAAATAACAGAGCATACCATTGGTCCAAACTCAAATAAAAGAAATTAAAAAAATATAAGCTTCCAAACCAAAACTCAGTCAGTAACAAGGATAGATGCAAATAAGTGAATCAAAAGATCAGAACCACGAACGAATCAATCAAAGTACAAGTATTTGAACATTAGAATTTAGATGAAGCTTAAAATCAGTTGTAAAGTAGTAATAGTGTATTTTTTGGATTAGTTACTTGTTGTTTAAATAGTAAGGATTTCTAATAAATTTTAATTCAACTTTTTGAATACTTTCTTGTACATTTATCAAGGGGACAAATTAGTTTGATTATGTATTAAAAAGTGGCAAAAATGCTTGCTATAACATCACTAGTTAAATGGCATTTTAACCCAAACCACAGTTCTTCAAAATGACAAAGGAATGAAGTACATGTCAACACTCAACAACATTATTCGAAAAATCTCTTTTCCAGTTAAAAACTTTCAGATTATGAACCCAATGTTGAACAAGAATGTATGTGCACCAACTAATAATTGTAATCCTAATATTATAGCCCTTGCACATATAACCCTTGCATAACTATACGTGAACCACAAAAACAAATGGCAGTCCCGCGCCCTTAGCTCCTAACTATGTGCGGTAGGGGTGTCAAATGGGCGGATTGGGTTGAAATTGGAGATATTAAAATGGATTGAAATAGAAATCGGGTTGGGTCTTGACCCGCTCAAGTTTACTTTGGACTCAAATGGGTTGAGTTCAAATGGGCTAAAAAACGGGTTGGGTCGGGTTGGGTCTTGACCCGCAATTTGACCCGATTAATCTCAATAATTTCAACATAGTTAACATAGTGATATTTAACTTTTATAATCACAATTCAAATTTCAACTCAAGATTATTTTTTTTCAAAGTAACAAATGGATAGATAAATCCTAAAAGATGTTAAATAGATAACAATTCATACCTTTAATATAGGAACATATCTTAGTAAAGAGTTTTAAAACGGGTTGAAATTGGAGATTGAATTAGGCTCAATTGAGGATTCTCTTAAAATGAGTTAAGCTTGAATGGGTTGAGATTGAACCCAATTCAAATTATCTCGAGTCCAACCCTTAAAATTCTGGGCAAGTTATCTATGTTTGGGTTCATTTTTGACACCCCTAATGTGCGGGACAACAAGGGTCTATTATATGCAATCTTAACCTATATTTCTGCAAGAGCTTGTTTCCAGAGCTCGGGGAAACTTTACCCGTTACACCAAGACTCCCCTTCAATGTGAACCACACTACCTCATAAATCTAAAGCACAATGTAAAAAAAGATGAGGTCCACTATAAGCAAGAGAAAAGAGACACATAAAAGTTGAAGCAACATCAACAGAGGCCTTACATATCAAATTAAGAAATATAGCATCAATTGAAAAACAACACCAACCATTAGGGAATAGACTCATAGTTTAAATAGAAATATATTAATCCTCTTGTTTAATTATTTTAAAGGAATTATTAATGCATTCTTGTTAATTCTAATTCCATAAAAACATAAACATTACCTTAATTGAATACGCGAGTAGAAGTTTGAAAGTTTGCTATGAGGAAAGTTAACCTTGTTAATTAATAACTCAAATAAATTAATAAGTCGAATTATTTGAAGAATGCAACATGATTGTTAGAATAAGTCTAGAATATTTCTCTCATTGATATCCAATCCAATCATTATAAGTATGTTGATTGGCTGTTCACAAAAAATAAAATCCTCAGTTGCAAGTAAATTAATAAAGTTCATGAACACAGTTCAGGGTAAACAATCCTTTTGCCTCGTTAAAAAGCACTCCAGAGCTCAATCAAACAGCAGAAGTAATGACTTAACGCAAACCTCTCATTAAGGTTCACAAATAGCAGCTTAAGAAGCCGCAATTACTGAACTTATGCATATGAACATAGGATCACTATATCGATCCACAAAAAAACCTACTTCATGTACAGTGCATCACTATATCAATTGGAGAAGTTCCAATTTCAATAAAACCAACAGAGCATATCATTTGGTCATACTAGATCTAAGTCCTCAAAACGCAGTCAATAAGATGCAAATAAGTGAATCAAAATACCGGAACCACAATCGAATCAATCAAAGTTCCAAGTATTGAACATCAGATGAAGCTTAAAATCAGTTCTACAGAAAACTAATCAATTTTTCTAATCAGTTGGAAAAAAAAATGAGTGAGTTACCTGAAATTGCAGATGCGGCGAATGAGATTGTAACCAGCAGATTACACTGTGGGATTGAGTAAATCCAAACGGCGCCCAACTGAAACCCTAGAGAGAGATAGAGTGAGAGTAGAGAGAGAAAGATCACGCGAATTTAAAGGGGAACTTGAATTAGGAGTACTATTATCCAAATCTATTGTACTCATCTTGTGCTACTTGTATTGTTTTTTCTGTTTCTATTTTAATTGGATAATTATCTGCTGCGATGCGATTGGTGGAGCAATTAAAGTATCTGTTTTTAATTTTTCTCAGCTTATTACTCTTATCTCTAGTCTTACTAATATACTACTTTACTTTGGTAGGATTAATGAAATTAGTCAACCTAAACAGTAACAATTGTTAAGACTTTGAAGTAAAAAATTACTAGTACTACAAAGTACAAACCATTCAAAGATCCCAAATTAGGGGGAACGGGGATGTCATAAAATACATCCATAATGATTAGTATACTCCTAATACTCTTTCTTGAAGGTAGAGTTGATTAGTATACTCATAATATTCTTTCTTGAATATAGAGTTGTCAATATGATTTGACCCTATGGTTAACTTAAACAGATTTTGAAATTTGATGGATCAGGTCGGATTGATCTACTTTTTGTGGGCCAAAAATGACCGGCTCAACCCATAAGTATGTGAGTTGCAGGTTTTTTTTTTTAAAAAAAAAGTATATTTTTATAGTTTTTAAATTAAGTAATAATTCAAAAATATTATCATAAATATCAACAAGACAATATTGCATGGTGTTAGTGTTATTTGTTAATCAAATTCACAAATAAAATTATCTTTATAATATTTATTAAATTTGGTTTCAAGTAAAAGTATAAATAGAATATAACCTAATTTTATAAACATAATTTTATTTCATTATTAATATTCAATTTTTTTGTGAAAATATTATAATTGACATTTTTTGGACTAATAATTATAAGTTATAACATTATTCTTTAACTTTCAAGTTATAACAATAAACAATTACAGGTTATAACATTTTCACTTATTTAAAAAGGATTTAAAAAAACAATAAAAATTAATTAGTTTGAAAAAAAATCAAAAATGGAACTTTGAGTAACAAACAATTTGAAAATATTAATGATAATTGAAGGAGGATAAAAATAGGAGAGTCATAACAAAATAGAATATTTGTTTTCCTTTTTTATCTCAAAACAATTATTTCAAACAGATTTATTTTCAAAATAATTTCAACGGTTTCTCTCTCTTCTCAATATTCTCTCTCGCTCTAATTCGTTCAAACAGTATTCTTAGTCGTCACTCTCATCTACTTCAAATTTGTTTTTGTTTAATAATCGTCATTTTCTTGAAATGAGCAGTTTCTTATCAGTATTAATAAAACGTGGTGGTAGATGGGATCCTTCAGGTTAGTGTTTTTTTGAAATTTTTTGTGTAATTGATTGCAAAAATACTGGATTTTTTTTAATGTATATTGTTGTTAGTTTTTGGTATGAAATATTTTTCATTTTTTGATATGTTTCTGGTTTAAAAAATTACATAAATTTGATTGAAATTGATATACTAGATATGTTAGACATGTATGAAATTTGATAATGTTTTTTGTATGATTTGTGATTTTGGATACTGTTTATTTATAATAAATGACAATTACAAGTTAGGAACGGTATAATTGTTGTATTCTTTTGGTAAGAATTTGGTATGAATCAATGATGAAATATGTATAGAAAGTGTACAAAAAATTGGTATGAAATTTGTGAATCTGGTATGATTGAACATTTTTTGGCATTATATATATATGGATTTGGGCGTAATAATGGAATAAATTTGGTATACTGATTATTTAATAAATGACAATTATTAGTTGGAAATGGTATAATTTTGATTTCTTTTGTTATGAATGTTATATTTATCAGTGATGAATTTTTGCTTGAAATAGGTATATAAAATGTGGATATACCAAGTTATGTGTTGGACCATAAATTGTTGCCGCTTGGTTCAAAAAGAATGTAGGGAGACCACAACTTGAACGCTGGAAGGGGTTTGCTGATGTGAAATTCAAGAGGTCTAAAGTTACGTCCAGTACATGTCGTTGGGAGGGACACAACAGGAAGACATGTTCAAATTACCCTGCAACAAAAAAGTCATAATTTATTTTGATTTGGATTTGGTTATTTAATTGTGACAAACTCATGTTTTGATTAATTTTGTCTTTTAAGCTAATGAATTATAATTTAAGAACATTTATTATGTATACTATTTAATCGTTTTTGTGTATTCATTGTTTTTCAAATATAAAGTGAAAAACTAATTAATTCATGCTGGTATGCAATTGGTAACGATCAGAATAATCAAGACAAATTTAAATATGAAAATAATATCCATTTGGTATGCGACTGAAGTTCCACTGATTTTAAAAGCATGTAATTAATATTTGAATTAAATGTAATTTTCAATTGGTGTGCATTTGGTGTACAAGTGGTATGCCAATGGGAAAAAAGAAAAAAATTGTTGTATACTATGTGTATGAGGTAATTTACATTGTCAGATTTATTCTTCCTATATGAATACCAATTTAGTGTCATTCTTAATTTTCAATTTGGAGATCAATTGGATACAAAGTAAGTCCACCCAAAAACTATTTAATGTAATTTCTAATTGGTCCATTTAATTTCCACCTGATGTCCCATTGGAAAAATAGAAACATCAATTTCATGACAAGGCATATACATATAGATGCATAAATCATAGCAATTTCATGCCAAAATAATATGCATAAAGAAACAGTTTGAAAAAAATAATTCCTACTAACCAGTGTAGCATTTCATCAACTTCATTAAGACTCCAAAAGCTATACAAATGTTAGAAAAGACGCACCAAATTTATATCAACTTTATGCTAATGCATATAGATATTGATGCAAGAAATCATATAAATTTCATGCCAAACATATACTCACTCAGATGATTGGATACCAATTTAAAACATAAGATGAACTATACAATACAAATTTCATATAAATTTTATACACATTGTTGCACTTCGTTCGGGAAACAATTTTGAAAAAATGAATGAAAGAAAAAGAGAATAACTGAGAAAATAATTTGAATAAAAAATTTACCCTCACAATTTTTTTGCTCTTTTTTGACTTTGGAATTTTCGCATCATTGTTTATTGTTGCTCTTCTTTTTGAGGGTTTTGATGACTGACTCATATATATCCACATTTGTTGATTTTTTATTTTTTTTCTCGCTTACAAAATCTGAGTCAGAATCCAAAGGGGTTTCCACGATTTTTCCTTTTCTCTGTTGTCCCTTCCGATTTAGAGGAGTTGCAATTTTCTTTACTTCTCTTTTCTTCTCCTTTTCTGGGCTTTGTTTCTTCTTTGGAGGGGTAACACACCTGTTCGCCGGATTTGCATTCTTGTTGGTCGGCGGTGGAGTTTGAGACAATATGTTAAAAGTTGGAGCCTCAAAATCAACAGTAGAACTAATTTGAGGCTCTTTCTAGGATTGTTCTTCGACATATTTATCTAGTTTCTTAGTACTTTGATGAAGATTTGATTCTCTTTTAAGTAAGAGAGAAGAATATGGTGGGAGAGATTTACGGTTGAACAATGAAGAAGAGGATGAATATGGTGAGAGAAGAATTCTTACTGTTTCAACGTGGGGTTGGAGTGGGAGTGGGGATGATAGCGTGAGAATTGGACAGAAACGTGGTGGGGGTGGATAGTTGACATGTGACTGTAAAAAAGGTGTATATGAAAGTATAAAATCCCTAAAAATGTGTATTAGATAATTATGATTGATTCTTTATTTTAATTTATTTATATAACCTATTAATTAAATATTAAAATATTATTATAAAAGACTAATTATTTAATAAAATTGAATTAATTAATTTTTTAATAAAAAATAATATGTTATAACTCGCAATTAAAATGTTATAAGTAATAATATTTAAAAAGTAGATATAAAATCCGTAATATTGTCTCTTAAATATATATGTGGGGTGATTTTTCCAATTTTAAATAGATTTTGAGTTTGGACTCTTGTTAGTTTTAATACTCTATTTTTATTTTATTTGGCCCACGGGGCGGCCCTACCCATATTGTTCAAACCCCACAAATTAACAGGTTTAGTCAGATCGGCTAAAAAGTCATTTTCTTAAATGGGTTCCAAAAATCTTAGCTCAACCCTATTAAATCATGGGTTAGGCCAGGCCGACCCAACGGCCCTAGCCCATATTGACAACTCTACTTGAATGATAATTATTTAGATAAGTATAAATTATAGGAATCACATAGTGTAAGATCTAAATTACATCATATCCCTACTAATTTTCAATTTACAAAAATCCCTTAAAAAAGGAGGCAGCCGGATACATACCTACCGTTCAGATACATTGTAAACAACTTCTTGTTGCGCTTAAAAAGGAACAAATCAGGTAAAATTTATTTTTACTTATTTTGATTTCCTTGATTAACGCACGTAAAATATATTTTTACTTATTTTAATTTCCTTGATTATCGCTTAACTGATTCTTATCAGTCCATATCTCAATAGGTAACATATCACAAATTTCAAATTTCAAATTTATATCTTCTCCATTGAACAACCATTAATATTGAAAAAAGTGGTAATTTTAAAAAAAAACTCGAAAAATTTGTTGATACAAGATGAATATATCGATTTTGTTGAGGCATTCAAGAATTTGGGTGAATAGGTGAGTTATGAAGGTTGCAAAAGTGATGGAATCTCAAATCTGTCAATGATACAACATACAAGATGGATGGAGATCTACATTGATGCTACATCCGGCGATCTATCAAGCCCCATTAATCGATGTTCAAAAGAACACGAGAAGATTTATCAACAATGGTTCAATTTTGCTGATTCTGATAAATTTTTTAGTGTTTTTGTGCAAATAAGAGAAAAAAGAAATAATTTTTGAATGATGGGGTTGTTAATTTGATACAGATGAAAATGGATGTCTTACTAGTGGAGATGTCATCCAGTTCTTTGCCATGTCCAATTTGCCTCGATCAGAACTCAAACATGTTCTTTTCTATCTTTTCATGTTTGTGAAAGCTTGAACCATTAGAAAATTTTGATTAGTCTTACATCAAAAACATCAAAAAATGGTATTTCATTTAATGTAACATTGACTTGTTTATGAATCTGGAAGAAGATGCATTGTTAGCCTTGAAAAATATGTAATTGTGGGAGATTTCAACTAGACAAAATACCTTGTGCAAACACAATTGTTGTTTTGAAGAGTAAGATATTACAGATATGCATCCCCACTGATTACTACATTGCAGTGAATATATATGTATCATATACATTAATACATAAATCTCACTACTAGCTTTAGATTCTAATTACTAAGATTCACAATAGTTTGTAATATTACTTTCTATACCATATTTTGATCGCGAGATACATGTATCATTAAAGGAGAGATACATGTATCTAACTGTTTTAAAAGTAGAGATACACGAGTTGTTGTGGACGTTGTGGACACGAATGTCACAACCGTAGGACTTGTACTTTTTTCCCCAAAGGAAAGTGAATCATTGAATTTATATAAGATATTCATGTTCATGTTGAATAATTTTTCAATTATATGAATTTTGCACTTTTATATTTTAATAAAGTAGCTTGAATTGTTAACAATGTGAAGTATCGATACAATATATGTGAGTTTTGCTATTTTGTATAAAAATTAGTTCAATTTGTGGGTGATTTATTTGATACATAATTAACTTATGTAAATCTATAAGCATTGATAAAACTCATATCTAAGTTATCTAATAATAACCTATGTGAATTTGATACATAATTATGTAATTTGTATGCATATATAAGACTCATATCATTGTATCATATACATTAAGTGAAAGATTGATTATGTGTTTCTGAACTTTTCTTTTGTATCATGTTCAACTGGTGTGAAACACCATATACACGTAATGTATCAAACAAACACAATTTTCATTTATATACAATTGATTAAATTAGTTATGAATCTGATACTTATGTTTCTGAACTTCAAATGAATAATGTGAAAGATTTAAGTATCATATGATATGTTATGTATCAACGACACTATAATTAAAACACAAAATATAAGAATTTACATGATATAATCAATAACAAAAAATATTCAAATTTAGAAAATGACATGAAACAGTTTTTAGAGTAACACTCTAAAGCCTAAGTAAAATTGTCTTAAAAAAAGAACCAAAACATCAAAGGGTGTATATTCGTTGATACATAATCACTATTCGACAAGAACCAAATCATCTTGCTGCGATGGAGTGAAGCGACCCTTGGATTTTAGAGGATCATTTTTATCACTGACATAGTCTGATTTTGCCTTTTCAGTATCGTATCTCCATAATAATGTTTCATATCGTGTGTGAAGATAATCAGCTCGAAAACTATTTGATGGGATATTGATTTCGTCACTAAGGAACTCAACAAAGGCATTATCATGAGAAACATGTCAAGTTAATCCTATGATACATAATTGTAACTACAAAGTATCTTAATGTTTAATTGATACATAATGATAAAAAAGGGTAATTGATACTCAATACCAATTGATGATCTATACAATCTGACAAATATTTGTATCTGATACTAAATGCCCACTAGTTGAATATTATACAAAAATTACCCAACGCTTAAACATGATACAAAATAATTGATTACACTTAAATTAGTAACTTGCAATGTATCTAATATGTGTACCTGATACATTTTAGTGAACTTTGTGTAACTGATACACACTGAATAGTACATGTTTTGAATGATATATACACCAATAAACATTATTTTTATATCAATAATTTCACATAATTACAACAACTCCACACATGATACAAATGCCCACCAGTTGAACATGATACAAAATTTTTCCAACCCTTAAGCATGATACAAACAAAGAAGTACAGTTAAATTAGTAACTTGTCATTTATCTTATGTTTGTATCTGATACATTTTAGCAAACTTTTATATCTGATGCATACTGAAAAAATACAAGTTTTGAATGATACACTATTGAACATCATCATTTTATCAATAATTTCAAAAAATTACAACAACTCCTTAAATAATGAACAAAATTAGGGTTTAGTGTATCAACTAATTAAGCTTAAATATTGATACATTACAATATGAAATATTATATTTTTATTAATGTATCATTGTTTGATTTACTAATCGAAACACATGCAACAATCAATAAAAGAAGATCGGCATACTAACTGATTACACTTAAATACTGATACATTACAATATGAAACATGAATTTCGTTGTTTATGTATGATTTGTGATTAACTAAAAAAAAGGTATAAAAAATGATAGATTTAAAAAAAAAAACATCTGATATATAAGTTCTATTGAGCTTATGTTTCTAGTAATGATAAACTTTCTGCAGATTCGATAAACTCGCACCTCATCACTTTTCGGGAATTTCTTCAACAGAAAACTTATCAATCTCCGACTGAGCCATATAATATTCCCATCTCATCTCGTCCTCCATTGTTGTTCACAGATAATATCAGTGCTCTCCATCTCACGACAAATTTGGTATTACATGCTCCTTCTTCAACTTCTCAATGTTTATTTTCGCCATTATTAATGGATTGTGCAGTTTTTTGATCTGTTTTCAATCCAACCAATATCTTCGGAATCAAAAACACGACGAGTGTTATTTGAGTTTAATTGTGTAAAACCAAGACTAAAAGATGGTGCATCATCCATATGATTCAACGTTTTGAAGAAGAAAAAAATGAAAAATAAAGGATGAACAGATAGTTTGAAGAGATGAACAGATTACCTATTTCACGTTGGATTAGTTAAAGTAATGAAAAAATTAACTGATAAGAAAATGGGGAGAGATTTGTGGAGTGAAATCAGGAAGTGATAAACTTTGATTTTTGGAATTGTGAGTTATGTATCCGGCAGATTAGTTTTAGGAGGAAAATAAGGGATTTTGGAAAATTTTAGAAATGGTAGGGAATAATGGGAATTATGGAAAAAAGAGGTGTGTATATAGGTAATTTTTCCTTAAAAATTTTCCTGTAAGAGGTATACATATTACATGGCAGACAATACTTGTATGAGATCCTCTCAGGTTTTGCCAAGTGGATTTTGGGTCCCACTTATAGAAAATGTGCTGAAAGCTCCATTTCTTTATCTTTTTCCTGTTCCGTATCTTCTTCTCCTTTTTTTTCTTTCTGTTTCTTCATAAAATTTTATTATTTTTCTTATTAAATATATTTATTCATCAAACTTCGAAACTTGATTGCTTTGCTCATGATTTAGTTTGGATCATTTTTTATCAAACGAAAGATAATTTAATTAATTTGATTTTTCAAATGTTAAAATTAAGTCAAATTAATTAAGTCGATTTTTCATCACTTTAATTTTTTTTAATTTTTCTTGCTATTTGGTTTTTGTGGACTTCTCAAAAATATACAATAAAATAAAATTTGGTAAGGTATATATAGGATCCTTCCAAAATAAATATTATGCATTATCTAAGAATTTAATCATTTCTAAGAAATATGATAAATTATTTCCAACGATTTTACTATTTTCTTACAAAAATTAAAGATTTAACGATGATATATTAGGATGCCTTGTTAATATTTGATTTAAATATAAATAATCAATTAAATCACGAGTTATTTTAAACATGAAAAAGCACTCTCGGCATTATCAAAATAAAAAGATAAATTAAACTATAAAGTAAATACAAAGAATTTGATTATTATTATAAAGAGAAACGCATGAATACTAACAAAGAGAACCAAAAAAATATTTCATTACGGACCATTTATTAATAAAATAATAGGATGAAAAAATTTGTCCTAAAAAATCAATGTCTGATCTTTTATAAACGAACACAAAATTTAATTTATTATTCTAAAATTAAAACACAAAATTTTATGATTTTTTATTTTTAATTTCACTATCTTCAATTTCTTTAATCTTATTGAAAAACTTTTTTTTCTCATCACATTCACTTTAAGTTTTCCTTAAATATATGATATAAAGATAAAATAACAAAACATCGTGGCCAAATCTTTAAAAAACGTAGAGACTACAAAGGAGGAAAAAAGAACTGTAGAAGAGAAAGTTTAAAATGAATGAGAAAAGTAAGAAGATGAAAGAAAATGAAATGGGTAAAGTATGGGTTCCATATTGTACATTTGGCAGTCAAAAAAATCCGCATACAATTGACAAAAGGTTAGCCTCTCACAAAATAAAATTTTCAACAGAGTAATATTGTATGGCCATCTGACCACGGTACACGTGTTTCATAGAGAAAGAAAGGAGAACACGTGCAGGGCCGTCTTAACCACTAGGCCACTAAAGCCACCGCTTGGGGCCCCATATTTTTGGGGGGCCCCATTTTTAAAAAAAAAAGTACTTCTATATAAACTTAAAAAAAATTATATTTACTTTTAAATTTTTTTTAAAAAAAGGTGCAAGAAGTGAAAAAAAAAACATGCAAGAATTAAAAAAAAAAGAAGGTAAAAGTACTGTTAGTTTAATAATTTTTAATTAAGGAATGGATGAAACAATTTTTGGGAATAATAAACGTGCAAAAAAAAAGAAGGTAAAGTGCCGTTAGTTTTAATTAGGGTCTAGGGAAATGAACAATTTTTGGGAATAATTTCCAAGAGTGGGAAATCATGCTTCATTATTTATCTCCCAAGACTTTAACCATATATTATTATATGACTTAATACTCATCTTTTTATTCTCTATTTCATTATTTTTATTCTCAATATTGAACTCTCTCCTACAAATTTTTTTGATTTACTATTGCTTACAAGTTACAAAAGAACAAAATTTACTTTTGGGTGTCTTCTTCGGATTTCAAGAAGTGCAACAAGCAATCGTTATATTGAAGTAGTTAAGAAACACACCACTATTTCGATATTGTTATATCAACTTATCAAATTCGTGAGTCTGGTTTTATTATTCTAACTTTATTTTATAGTTTTTCTTAAAAAATTGTTATTGTTGATATTCTTAGTTTATAAGCATATATATTCTTGTTTTAGTTATTATTACAATTTATTTTATTTAAATATGTCAACTAGAAAATATGATTCTGGTTTTACAAAAAGAGAGAAAAAGAGAAAATTTGAAGAATTAAATAAATCCCAAAAATGAGCCCTTGATAGATTTTTAACAAATAATAAAAATTCTGAATCAAAAAATGTTGGAGGATGTTCTTCAAATGAATAAGTCACTAATCGAATCGAGTTAGATGATAATAATATCCAAGAAGAAAATCTAGAAGAAGTTGGTGAAAAATGTGACATCGTTCCCAATAATCAAGAACTCCTAAGTAATTGAAATAGTTGCATCCCTAAAAATATATATGACTCAAGTCAATGGAATAATATAAATACAAAATTGAGAGATCTATTAGTAGAAAATGGACCAATTAGAATGACTGATATAAATTTTCCAAAGGATAAACACTTAAGACATTTTTCTACAACACACTATATTCAAAAATTGGCAAACGGAGAAAAACATGAAAGAAAATGGTTAATTTACTCTAACGATTTGGATAAAGTTTTTTTGTTTTTGTTGTAAATTATTTAGCATAACTTCTGTTTGTTTGTAACAATAAACTAGCTAATGAAGGTAGTAATGATTGGAGAAATCTTAGTGCTAAGCTTAAAGCTCATGAAGTAACGAACTAACATATTATTAATATGAACTCGTGGATTGATTAAGAAATGAGATTGCATAAAAACATAACAATTGATAAAAATGTGCAGGAACAAATTAATAGAGAT
>JAJOOD010005951.1:0-17150 GCA_029582525.1 Solanum tacnaense | reverse complement strand
ATAGGCATAAAGGAAAGGTGATCAAATCCTCGATGCTATGAGGACTCACCAAGTATTCAACTCCTTGCTCTACTAGAAACCTAGCCATGGGAATAGAACTCAATATCGCCGGACCCTACATTTGATAAGAATGTAGGCAAGAGTATGCGTTAGTACAAAATGTACTAAATATGATAGCTAGCATAACATCATAAGAGCATAACAACATAGTCATAAGCATAAGCTCCAACATAGAATTAATAACATAAGGCATAATCCATAAACATAGAAGATACAACATATTTGTAAGCATAGTAAATCCCTGGATCTTCATAACATAAGAGAACTACTTCTCAAGTAACCTCAAAGCATACTTGTGCAATGCATGAATAAGACCCCATAATCTCATTCACACTAAGTACCACTTTTAGGCCATCATAATCATACTTACCATTTTTTTTATCTTATCCTTATCCTAATCCTTATAAACAATGGAACCTTCACCTTTAGTCAAACATATCAAGGAAGGCAACTATAGCAACAATACAAGCTAAGCATACAATATATAAGAGAAACACTTCATAAGTAGCTTCAAGTCATACTTGTGCAATACATGGATAAGACCCCATAATCTTACCCCTGCTAAGTACTCATTTAGGCCATCATACATATTGATCATATCTTTGATCTCATATTTAGCTCAACATTCATGGACAAGGGGAATCACCTCTAGTCATACATATCATGGAAGGCCTATCAAGCTAGAATCCATACAATTCATTGTTCATGACATAATATATATTAAGGAATCATATGTATTCACCTCCATGTTCATTTTAAGGAATAATAGGTATTCGCCTCCATGTTCATTTTAAGGAATCATAATAAGATATAGGTATTCGCCTCCATATCACTATAAAGGCTAATGGGTATTCATTTCTTGCTTTGTTTTAGAAGTTACATATTAAGGGTAGTAACCACACACTTATCCTATCTTGACATGGGTAATCACCTAATGTTTATCTAATTAGGAATAAGGGAATTCACCTCACATCTCACTTATACAAAGGTCTTTGGGAATCACCACAAGCCTCATCACATTTCATAGTCCTTGGACTTAGATTCATTTTAGGTGAGTAAACCTTTCAACCTAGAATCATTCTATGTGAGAGAACTTTTCATATCATATCATATTCATGCATAAGTGTGTATATGAGAATATCCTTTCAACAACACAACAACATATCATAATTATAGACACTTCACTCTCAAGTGTTCATAAAGCATATACTAAACTTCATAAAATATGCATAATATCACGTCTTCCCCTTTCAAGGATCAAAGCTCATATTGAATCAACACATCTAGAATGACTACATTAGGCATTGATATAATCATAACTCAAGTGATTCTATCATTTCATACATTCAATCATACTTAAGGTAGATTAGGTAGGTAAAGTCCTTCTACAACAATTCTATCTAGTAGTCTACCATTATCATATAGGCTTCACTCTTAGGGACTTAACATACATAATTCATCATACTGGCTTTACTTTCAAAACCCTAGTAATCAACATTCATTACTACAAGCCTTACTCTTAAAGCTTTACTTCTTACAATCATCATACAATCCTAGATTACAAGGCATTCTAATCACATGTGTCATTCTTAAGTGATTCTAATCATATATCATCATAAAGGTTCAATCTCAAGCCTTAATAGTCATAATCCATCACATATAAATTATTTTAATTCAATTCATGTCTACATGCTTCTATTCTTGAACAATTACTATACATATCACCAATTCTAGAAGATCATCTATGAATTCTCAATTTCCTTTCACAAGGCATAAACCCACATTACTTCAATTTCATCAATTAGACTAGGGTTAGGCATAGAAAACATGTAATTTCATCATAATAACATGATTCACTACCAATACCATCATAAACAATCAATATTCACTCAATTGGATCAATATACATCATAACCCACAATATTGAAGAAACCCTAACTTGAATTGGGGAATTCTAGGGGGCTCCATGGATGGAAGAATCCATGGATGAAAAAGCTATCATACCTTGGATACAAAGCCCTCACAAATCTTGGAAGATTGGAGGAATTTGACCTACCTTGACCCTCTTCTTCTTCTTCTTCTTCTTCTTCTTCTTAATTCTTTGAGTTTTCTAGAGAGAATTTTTAGAGAGGAGGAACTTTGGGATCTTTTGGGTTTTTTGGAAATAATGACTTAATTGGGGTGGTTAAAGGGTTAAAATAGTTTATATAGGTGTACTAAAACCATACAAAATGACCCCACTTAATACCCACTTAATTAGGAATTTCCCAAAATGCCCTTAACTAGGCAGCCTACTCCCAGGCAGCACGGCAGGCTCCATGAGCCGTGGTCCTTGGGCAGTGGCTAGGCTAAGGTGCCTTGGCCTTGAATAATCTAAGGCATCTTCACATGCCTTCTCACGAGCCATGGTCTTCACCACTGGCCGTGAAGTGGCTCGTGAAGGTGAGCCATTTTGAGGCAGCTTCAAGGTAGCTACTCCCTTAGCCACCACGAGCCACACCACGAGCCGTGGTGGTCACCAGGAGCCGTGGTGGTGGTCGTGAGGTGGGGAAGTTCTTGGCAAGTTTGGGGCAGCCTTGGCCCTTGCCCCTTTGCCTTGGCTCTTGCCCTAAGCCTTGGCTCTTGTTGCCCTCATACTTAGCCCTAGTTGGCCTACTAAACTACAGGGTGTTACAATATCTCCCCCTTGCATACATTCATCCTCGAATGACGATCTAGACACCTCTTAAAGGAAACGACTCTAGACTAGCAGCGCATCATGCATGCAACACATCTAAATGCACACAACCACGGAGGAAAACATCAACTCCAAGCTAAACATACTCAATGCATCACAAGGAAGGTAGGAACTACATCTAACAACCCATTATGCATGAAATCTCATAACTAATCTTGCTCAAGGAGGAACTACCATCTCCTAGCTAAAACATTCGCAACACAAACTCATGGAGCCTATATGCAATCTATACTCAAGCATACTTCCAAGGAGGAACTCTCAACACCGAGCTAGGACATGTTCATCTATTTATCTCATGAAGTCTATATGCAGTTACTAATGCATTGTAACATGAGGAAAATCTATCATATAAAGTCATCTTCACAAGTTTTCATGAATATGCATAACATAAGGAAATCATGGTAAAACTTCTAAACACACATGACTCCAAATCATAATACAACTAAGAGGAACTCATCATCTCAAGATCTTATAGGGGTCTACAAGACGGGGACTAAACTTCCCAAACTCACTACACCTTTATAGGGTGAGAATTTTAAGTAACCCAAATCATGAACATCAAGAACACTTGAATAACCTTTTCTATCCTAAGCACACCATTTTCGCCTTGGGAGTAAGCCTAAACGGACTTTCTAAGCACAGTTCTTTAAACTCTAAGGTCGGATCTAAAAATCACTAAGCTTTCACATCCATCACACAAGAGGATTTTAAACCATGGTGAACTACACTACTACTCTTTATAAGAGTCTACTAATTGAATAACTCAAGGTCTCTTCTAAACACCCTATTCATTAAATATTTCAAACATACCCCACAACTCACATTGACTAAGTCGGGTTCTACCATTAATACTTCAATGAAGCCCACTCATACTAAGGACCAACAAAGTCTAGCATATCAAGTCTATCAAGTCACAAAATACAAGCAACATCAGAATCTAATTAAAGCATAAAACACATACCAGAATCAACATTCAGAGGACACTCTTGTTCACCTCTAGCATGGAGAGCATAAAACCTATTCTTATATGGAGCACTACCACCTAAACCAATTGGACCGGATGAAGGGTAGGGTTGAGACCTACGACAACTATCCCTTTCATTTCTAGCAACTTTAGGGCAATGCCTTATCTTGTGGCCCAACTCACCACAACCAAAACAAACATTATAACCCGCTAGGCATTCACCCACATGCCTTCTATCACACTTACTACATCTCGGTAATAGAATCTCACAACTATTATCTTGAGAATTAGGGTTAGACACCCTTTCTTGGTTGAACTTAGGAGTGTTTGTGGGCCCTTTCCCAGGGAACTTTTGTCTAAACCTAGGGTGACCTTGTCGATCGGACCTTGTGTTGGAGAAGTTTCCATTCCCAGTTCTAGCCCTCTTTGCTTCTCTATTCTTCTCCTTAAGTTTTAATTCCTCAATTGGTTGGGCATGCACCATAAGACGTGAGATATCCATATCAGGATGGACCATTACCGTACGACATTCTTTTCCTACTATGTCGGACACACCAGTGAAAAAACTACTCATCATATCCCTCGCAGTCGTCACCACAGATGGAGGATACTTGGATAGTTGGGTAAATTTCAAGGCATACTCCTTAACACTCATGCTACCTTGCCTAAGGTTAATGAACTCTTCTATCTTAGATTCCCTCAATTCTTGGGGAAAGAACCTATCAAGAAATGCCAATTTGAACACTTCCCACTCTATTGGACCCGCTCCTACCGGCTTCCCATCTTTCCATTGAATACCATACTTGAGCAACATCTTTCAATTGGTAAATGGCTAGCTCCACTTTTCTACCGAAGTCACCCCCATGATATCAAGTACCTTATAAACCTAATCTATAAACTTCTTAGGATCCTCTTCCACTTTGGAGCCATAAAACTCCGGAGGTTTCATCCTATAAAAATCCCTAACCCTTGAAGCAGTCGAATTCACATTAGGATTCACCGAAGCTGCAACTTCTCTATTGGCTTGAGCCGTCACGACTTGAGCCAACATTTGGATAGTAGATCTAAAATCCACATGGGTCACATTCTCAACCAAAGGATCAACTAGAGCTTGATTAGCTTTAGGAGGAAACTGTTGATCAACATTGTCTTTCTCAATCCTCCTAGCATTTACCCTTATATTAGCCATATCCTGAAAACCATCGGGCACTAATTAGGAGAAAGACCTTATAGAGTTAAACTCTATGGCACGACTTAGAAAAGTGAAGAAATGAGATTTCCTAATCATCTAATAGCTTCCCATTCATAAATGTGGCGCGCTTCACACTTGTGAACAAGATTCTACTAGACGTGGTTTTGAGACAATCCTAGCTCAACTCAACTCAACTCAGAGAAAATAGTTCAACTCAACTCAGAGAAAATAGGGCTCAACTCAATAGTAAGATATTCAACTCAGAGAAATAAGGCTCAACTCAATAATAGGATATTTAACTCCGTGAAATAAGTCTCAACTTAATAATAGGATATTCAACTTAGTGAAATAAGACTCAACTCAATAATAAGATTTTCAACTCAGTGAAATAAGGCTCAACTCAATAATAGGACACTTAACTCTGGGTACTCAAACTTTGGATACTCAACTCTGGATACTTAACTCAATATAAAGCAAGAATAAGAGATGCAATATATGAAAAGCTTTAAAACAGTAGAAACAAACTCAATGTATTTAAGAAACAATATAATCAGTTTGTATGTAAGGATACAAAATAAACTATGTTTGTATATGAAAATACAAAATAAACTCTGTTTAGATAAGAATACAAAATATCTCTGTGGGAGTTTCTCTAACCGACAACTATCACTATGAGCTATATAATGATACATCGTCTTGCCTCACGCTGCCAGGTCCCCTTGCCGGGGGTATAGAAGCTAACTACTAAGTTGATCCACTATTCTATGCTAACAAGAACTAAGGAATTACCTAAAAAGTATGACCCTTTTCTACCCATGCTGGCTACACAGTTTATGGAGACTATGAATTATCTGAACTCAAGCTCGTCCCTAAATCGGTGCTCAATAATTCTCCCAAAATGTAACTAGCTCATATGTTTAAAAACATAACTCTTTCTGTAGTTTGAGATAATTACTCAAAAACTAGCTCAAAGGCTCTCTTGGAAATCATTGTTTCCTCTCTTGCTTAAATGTGAAACATTTAATCTTTGGGAATACTTAGTTCTCATATACTCTTTTGAAGAAAAATAACTTAATTTGTTATTCTTACTCAACTCAAAGCTCAAGTCTTAAACAAAGTTTAAAGCATTTGTAAAAGACTTCTTGAAAAGACTATAAGAACTCTCTAGACTACTCGACTCATAGGGTTCATGCATAATTATGGGCACGAACAACTCAAGTCAAGGGCTTCATGGGTAATATGTAGTAGTCCCATAAGTATTAATATAATCTCAAATATATTAGAAAGTCAATGCTAAAAGACTTAGAACTCGAAGATGCTACTCTTCTCGAAGACACTCAATGTATGGAGTTCATGCAAAATTTATGAGCACGAACGACTCGACTCAAGGGTCTAAAGAACATTATGGAACTCATGTATACAACTCTTATCATTCTCGAACATAATTCCTCAAAACTTAGTTCAAATCGATAGTTGATCTCAAAGGATTCACAATTGAACTCCAAGACTTTCTTGAACTCTACTCTTAACTCTCTCTCGAATTTGAATTATTAATTCAAGAGTTATGGTTCATGATATGAAGGATCTCATGATGATGAAGTAGACTCATGAATACATTCTCCTCATTCTCATACTCACTTGCTCGAATCTTGAAACAAGTTATTAGGAGTTGTAGAAGACTTCTCAAAAAGACTCAAAGAGACTTTCTCAAAATGTTCGGAAGAACTCTCAAAACTTAACTCTTAACTCTACTTTGAATTTGAATTATGAATTCAAGGTTATGATTTATGATATGAATGATTTCTAGTGTTTAGAAGTAGTTTAGAGTTATTAGAATCAAAAGGGAGTGAAGGTACACTTTGAAAGAACTCAAATGGAGCAACCGGCTGCAAACTAGATGGGGCAAGCGACCCTGGCACAATGAGTGGCGCGGGGCGCCAACCCCTAAATTACAGAAGAGGATTTGGGGCACACAGGTTGGCGCGGGGTGCCATGCCCCAACCCTGAAAACCCGATGAATTTCTTTACTCATTTTCTCACCCTAACTCACCTATAATCGAATAGTTTCTTCCCCAATCACTTGGATTCGATTACTCAACATAATTACACTCTAATCCACTCAAAACAAGCCTCAAATCACTAACTTTCATCTCAAGAATTCATGAAAACCCCAACAAAATAATTTAGAATGAACTTCAAGAACACTTATCAAGAACTCAACATACTCAAACTTATGGATGAAATTCATAAAAGGAACTCATGATTGGCGTGTGGGTTAATGAACCAAATACTACCTCTTAGGGATTAAACCTATGGCAAAAATCCGCAACAAAATTCAAGAACCTCGATGAACGCTTTGATCCTCTCTTTTTTTCTCCTCTTTTCTCTTCTTGAACTCTCAACTAATACCCTAGGTGTATATTAGGATTATAAAATTGAACCTAATCAAATTAGACCCCTAAAACCTTACTAAAAACGAATTAAATGTGATTGGGTAAGGAAAGACTAAAATTCCCCTTACTATTTTCGAGTAACTTTCCTTAACTGGAGAGCGTGACTTCAAAAAGGCATATCTCACTCATCCGACCTCGAAACTTAGCAAACTTGGTGGCACTTGAAAGATAAATCAAAGACCTTTTATTTGATATCTTATGGGCCACCTAAATCATCTTGTACTAAAGGTTATGGTTGTTTGAAGTTTACCCAAAACTTAGAAGAACTTAGGAGGGACTTGAATGATTTCTCTCTAGTTCTCTTAGAACTCAAGAATCTACATCTAGTGACCTTAACACTCAAGAAATTTTAAATTCCTTGGTAAAATCCTACTCACAATGAAGGATAATTTGAGTCTTAGTTCTTAAAAATTTATGGGGTGTTACAGTGGTTGTTGTGTGGCACATTGTTGTGATAGAAAATGGTTTTTGAACCAAATTTTAAAATTTTCCACCTCTTGTGTGTGTGATTGTGGTTGTTCTTGTGCAAATTTGAGTGTCGGTTGCGGTTAATAACAATGACTTGAATAGTGCTCTTAATTGAATGAAATTATTGTGCGGCTACGATGAGGCAAACTAAGTTACATAGGCAATATGTGAACTTTTAGCATTTCGTTGTGACTAGTTGGTTGAGGAATGAGTCTTTTGTGATGAACATTGCACACTATTTAAAAAGTGTGGAGTCTTGTTTGATAATTGTATCAATGCCTTATGTGGTGAGGATACCTTGAACATTATGTGTGATGACACCTAGAATTTACCCCATTGGGTAGATTGATTGAGTGAAGCTAGCAATTGAAATGAACTTAGGCAAATGTTTTGAAGAATGATCCAATTTGATAATAGACCTCTTTATGGCCAACCTTGTAAGATGTGTGAACCTTGCTTGGCACCTTTTGAGCCTATCCTTTTCTTGGAAGAAACTTGAACAAGTTTAACTTCTTTATGCCATCACCCATAACCTTCATGAAGTATTGGTTCATTTGAATAGCCAACTTAGGCCAAAAGCCTAAGTTGGGTGTGTGGTGAAAAAGAAGGAAGTCAAGAAGTGTGAAACCCCCCCCCCCTTTTTGATGGATTATTTTGAAAAAGATGGCACCCCTCCATGTAAAAAAAAGAAATAAGAAATAGACTGAAAAAGAGAAAAAGTTGTGAAATAACGTGTGTTAAAAGAGTGAAGAATAATGGGGTATCCGGTGATTCATGTTTAGTTGAATAATGAGGTGGAGTTTGAACATGTTTGAATGTGAAAGAGAAAGAGAAAGAGTGATTTTCAGGCCATACTTCATGAAGGTAGAAGCCACTAAGCCTAAATGACAATACCTTTACACTCAGCCCCGTTAAGAGCCTTAAGAGACCTTTGTGATATTGAGTGAGCTGAAACGAATGTTGATTGGAAAGTAAGGGCAAACCTATGGGTGGATTCATGCATGTGTTCATCTTTGCTAGTGTGAGAGTTGTATTTGATTCCGGGACTTTAAATTGTTGAGAAATTTTGTGTGAATATGGAATCATCTTTGTCATGAGGCAATTTGAATACCTTTGTTGAGCTTGAACTTGCATTTGAAGCAAGCATTGTGAGTTTGAGTACACTTGATGATGGTGAGTCACAATTTGAAACTTTGAGTGCATAATTGATCATCGTATGAGTAGTTTGAACCTTGTTGATTGCATTTATGTTGAGTCTTATGCAACACTATTTGTAGACATCCTTATTGAACTGATTGATCTTGAGTTTTACTTAAGGAGAAACAAAAGTTTAAGTTGGGGGTATTGATGGGTCCAAGATTTAGACTCATTTAGGGCTTTGTTTTGATAGTTTTAGTGTCCTCAAATGCCTAATTTATGCTCTAAACTGATGTTAAAGTGTTGATTTGCAGCATTTAAGACTAAGGAGGAAGGCAAGGACACTACCGGGAAAAAAGGAGCAAACAAGCTGAAGAAGTGAAGAAAAGCGATCCTGGTGATCGCCAAGGCCACTAGGTGAATAGACGAGTGACTCTTTAGCTCGCCCAAAGTTCCAGCGTGCTAGCCCTAGGGAAAAATCAAGTTGGCGACAAAAATGGGTAGTTGGCGAATTATCGAACAACTCCGCTACGACAACCTTGATCACCTAAAGTCATAGAACCCTATAGAAAAATGGCCAATACAAAATGGCGATGGATTGGAGCAAAGGGCGGATCGCCGAACCACTCGGTGAGGCGCGACTTATTCCACCAAATGGACTTTCATGGTAAATTTAGGGCAACTATAAATTGGAATTTTAAATGAAATTTGAGGAGTTCTCTCCTAGTTATTCCATTTCCCATTCTAGTGTTAGAGTTTTTCTCTTAGTTTTTGAGTTCCATTGTAGACTTTGAAACTTTTGAGGCTCAAACGTGAGAATTTGGTATTGGGTTTTTGAATTTTACCATTTTGGAACATTGTAAAGACTTGGAGACTATTACCCAGCTGATGGCCAATAGAGTTAGTAATTGTTTTTACCTTTTTATGTTGTTTATCTAAAACCCCAATTCTTTGGGTATGATCATGTGATTATGGGCTGGATTAACTTATGGGTATTGATTATTACTGATTTAAATGCTTAATTGAAGTGGGTTTAATTGATAGCTGTGTTTTAAACTAAGAATTGTAGTTGCAAATGCAATTCGAACATACAGTTTTTGGTCTGCTTGAAAAAGAGGTTAGAGAATCAAAGCTTTCAATTGATGATTGTAGTTATTGGGATTGATATGGGTTTAGCTCGAAAGAGTAAATCCTAATCTCGATTCTACCCATCTAGCTCGAGAGAGTAGATGAATTAAGGTGTATGCTGCTCTTATTTGCTAAGCTTATTGATGTTCGAAAGAAATCACTTTAATCGTGATAGTTGTTTGAGAGAAAACTATTTTACTTATAGTCTAGCCTACCCAATGATATTTAGCTATTTATTAGTAGTTTCAATTACCCGTATAGTGAAATTTGCCTATAATCGATCACGTCCCAAGAACTCCTCTCTATAATGTTATTTACTTCGTGTTTATTGTGTTGTAGTTTATAATTGAGAATCCAAACCCCCCATCTAAAATTCGTTGTCATCCCCTTAGTCTTGTTTACATATTTTTTCGATAAATTCTATTCCTATAACCAAATCGACCACTTTCTAACTTCATAACTAAATTTATACACGTACCGCTCCCTGTGGGTTCGACCCCAACTCTTCGTTGGGTTTTATATTAGTTAACGATCATTTATACCCAGAATCGGATGAGGTATTCTTAAAATATTAATCAATAGCCCCAGAAATTCTCGTAGGAGAAGGACTCAAGAATACCCAAATCATCTTCTGCTCCTCTAATGACATTTCTTCTGTTGCGATGATTGGGTAGGCGACGATGGGTGTTGTTTGTACCTCAACCTGAGGAGTCGCTGCTACTTGATGAACCTGCATAGCTGGTCCGTGTGGTAGTCAGGCTAGTCTCATCTCCACCCTCTGTGGAGGAATATGAGATGCCTAAGGCTCCACCAATAGCTTCAGAGTCTCCTCTCTACCCCGGTCTCTGGTTAGTGTTGCAGCCCTCGCATAACCTCGGGGTCATCCTTTTCCCCTAACTGGTGTTCTACCTACTGGCCTTGGTGCATCAGCCGCTGAGTCGCACATACGAGACATCCTACAAAAGAGTGAAAATGAGTAAGATTCCAGATGCCAATTAAAACATCTAAACACACGTTAATGAATCAAAAGAAAGAATCTTCCTAAAGGTTTCATGTTGCCTCCCAAAGATAGGATACTTACGTATTCATAGTGATCCAGAAGACTTTACTAGACATTAGCTTTGTGCTAATGAAACCAGCAAACCCGGGACTTTGATACCAACTTTGTTATGATCTCAAAACTCAATTCATGGAGGCATTTACCATAATCCACCATAAGGTAAACCAACCTATAGCCCAGGAAAACAAGTAACATCAATACTAGGTAAAAACAATAACCCACAAGGAATAAAGAGCACTTCAAACGAGAAACAACAGAAAAGGAGAACAACAACAATATGTACAAACTAGAAAATAGATCCAATTCCACAACTTGGTAGGAGCAAGTACTATGGTACTAAAAGTGAGTACAAATCCCAAAAGTATAGAGTTGTCTCGTACACAGAAGACTATCCAAAAACTATATACAGAAGGAGATATGTTGTACTAAGAAGCCATCAGCTCATCCTTAAAACCTAATATCTCAGTGGCTGGCGCTAGGATCTTCATAAAGAGGTAGATGTAGAGTATAGTATGAGAACCAAAACAATAGGTACCCATAAGTATCATAGGCCGAATGAGCTTGGAAAGTAAAGATAATATGAAAAGTGAGAAAGTAAGTAACTAAAAGTCACAGGATGAAATAGTAACAAAAAACCTAATGATATAGCACATGAGTCGAAAGAAAATATTGTAAATTAACTAGCTAACTAACTTGAATAGACCCCTATAATCACAAAAGGTACACTCGTTCGCAATGGAAATTAAATAACCAAAACGGACCCCATATGCTCAATAAGTATACAAAAGTTCTAAGAATTTGACAATGCTAAGTTAAGAGATATACCAGAACTTCAACGACCCTCAAAAGACTCAAAGCATAGTAAATGAAACCCGAAGAACCCAAATGAATTACCACATCAGGACTCGAATCTAACTTATAGAAGTGATGGCTAGTACAGATACACATGGGCCATGAACCCAAGATGATAATCATGCACACGGACCTCAAACTACGGCTAGTAATGATGATTACAGACCTCGAGCCATGAATAAAGAACTCCAAATGTTTCAAAATCCTTCGCTCTTCCTTATACACAACCACATTATAGAGAAAAATCATCTTCGAAGCAACTAGGGACCCACTTAGCTCCCAACCCAAGACCCGACCTAGCATAGCCTTCAAGGCTCAAAATCACTGATGAACACACCCAAGTAATATCATCAGTGAAATTACTGATGAACTAGTCACCTAATAATAGTATCTAAATCAAGCATGATATATCAGTCTATAGGGAGCAAAGTTGTCTGAATCGATGTTAGAAAATCTCTAATACCTATTGGCTTCAAAACATAAATCTAAGGAAATCACCAGACTACACCTAGGCTAAGTCCAAGAAAAATCTAAAATTAACAATATAAATGACAATATGGAAAAAACAAGGCAAAATACAATCAACACAACCAAATTAGACATGCTCAATTCCCCTGAAAATAAAAAAATAAGGCTAAGGCATGAATTTCTACTATTAAACAAGATACAAACTACAACCCAACCCAAAAGTAGCTAACTAACATGAATTTGTAAGTACGTGCTCAATCTAACGACCTATAGGTCGTAGCCTACCTCAAGGCTAATACTACACACTCCAAAATCATAACCCCTTAGCTTTTTCCTTCCAAACGGCCTTCGATTGCTGCAAGGCTATCAAATAACCAATTACAATGTCAATACACATGTTTTGACACAAAATAAAAACTAAAGACGGATACAAAATGAGTCAAAATGGAATTGTGGAACCCTAGCAAAAAATCCCAAAATTGACTGCCAATTGGTCCGGATTAGCTCAAGTAACTTGTGCCTAAAAATAGACACAATCCTAGCCTTAAAACAGCTCCAAGCAACACATGCATTAAAATGAACAAGAAAAATACCATTAACGTCTACCAAGGGAGGTTTGGGATAAGCATTTACCTCCTAGATGAGTCCCCCACACTTTTCCAATTACCCCACATGATGCCTCGATAAATTCTCAGCAATTAGCAACTTAAATCACTCAATTTGGACTTCCCTAGCTTGAGAAATCAAGTTCTTTATAATTGAAACTAAGTTGAAAACGGTTTGGTATTGCATTATAGCACTAGTCAAATGACCTTCGCAAATGTGGGACCCATTCCAGGATTGCAATAAGTCAAGCCCCTAAAGCTTTGTGAAAGTGATTTAGAGCCCGTAAATGTGAAGGGCCAGCCACACTGACCTTCACAAATGTGGCTCAAGGTTTATGACCGTGATGACTAACCCCATTGGTCTATGCAAACGCAATACTACGTTCACAAACATTAAGCCAAAATCACTGGCAACTGTAACCACGACCTTATGCACACAAACACGAAGAAGAAAATGGCGTTGCATCAACTCATGCAACATTAGCTGATTCTACAAGTCCTAAAATCCTTGACCGGGTGCTTAGGATTTCTTTGGTATCCTGTGCATGCAAATGAATTGTTCTACCCCAAAAAATTCGGTATTTTTTACTCAACATAGATGTCAAAACGTTCAATTGAGGTGGTCTTGAAAGTAAGTGGGTCCCACAGCCAAATTTCAGTTTAAGACAAAATTGATAAGGTGGATATAATGGCAGACCCATGAGATCGGAACCAAATGTTCATTTAGACCAAACTCAATGTTCCAGAGCTAACAAAAATGTCATAATTACACTCTAAGGCCATCTACCTCAAGTTTTCACCATAGTCAATCGTTCATGTTTTAAAATCTCTAAAATACAAAAACATGTATAAAAACAAAATGTACAACCAGGTGACCGAATTGTTAGTCTCTACAAGTTACAAATGACTTAGATTGCTATAAGAAAGGTCTTAACACCAAAAATAGTGAAATAAAGAGGAAATGACCTGAAGGGTCATTATATTTACTAATTCTAATCATACAATTATACTAATATCAATACTAATATAGTGTAATTATATGGTATGATTACTATATAATATTTAATTAATTAGATTGCTTATAACTTTTTCATTTAATATAGGGGTAAATCATCATATCATATCATTAAATCATATCATCATCATATATAATTGTGATGACCCAATTTCTTGAGTCATGATGACAGTTACATAACCCACCAGTAGGTAAGCCAACCCGTACCCAGAATGACAAGTATGAGTATAAGGGTAGAACGAAACAAAAATATCACTAGCAATAAAAATAAGAAAGAAACGGAAGCAAACTAAATCTATGTATAACAAAATCCCTCTCGGAACCTGAAAGTCACGAGTACAGAGCTATTTAATATGAACAAATACAAGTCCCAAAAGTGGACCACAACAAGTTGTCTCAAAGTCAAAAGACCAGTTAAGCATATATATAGAAGGAAATAGGATGATTTAGGATGCTAAGTGCTCACCCTTGTCTCTGATCCCCAAAAGCTACAAAAGATGGCATGAATGATCATTGCTGGAAGCTAGTACTAGGACCTATATCACGAAAAAGATGTAGAGTGTAGCATGAGTACCAAAACAACGGTACTCAGTAGGCATAGAATGCCAACTGAGAAGAAGGCTAAAAACAATTTGAAAAAAGATAGAATCTACACACAAACAGAGGTACAAGAAGATATGAAAGAAAGAACACGAGCATATCAAAAGTAAATCTAAATACAACAAAACTAAACTTAAGTGACCTCCACAAGCCCAGAAGGTACACTCATGCGCAAGTTAAAATAAAACTCGAATAGACCTCATAAACCCAATAGGTACTCTGAATAGCTAAGACTACAAAAGTATTGTGCTTTAAATCCAGATCTTATAAGTGTACTCCGACCTCAAACTCCAAGTGATGGCTCTTAACTAGAGGTAACAACCTTGAACCGTAAAGAATCAATCTTGGACTTGACATAACAGCCTTGAACAGTTAATATCAACCTTAAATTGGAGATAACGACCTCGAATTGTAAAAATTAGCCTCGAAGTGGAAATAATCACAATATCGAGTTAAATTTTAGCCTAGCTAGCAAAAGTGACAAGTGGCGTGTCGACTCTGAAAAGTATTCCATTATTCGGGATAACTGATCATGGATGGACTTCCACCCATAAGCATCAATAAGAGGCTCCAAGCCTAGAACAACCCAATCTCAAGTCATCGCGAAAGCACAAATATCCGGTAACACATCAGAGTCATAGAGATTAGGAGAGAAGAAAAAAGGTCTACAAAGCTGCGCAAACCCCTAAACTAAGGCTCATACTATCAGACTCAAGTCTTTTATTCCACTCTATAAGGATCTAGTCTGCTCGAAATAATGTTGGAGACGAAATCAAGGCTATGAGGCTTGCGAGTCTAACAAAACACTTGTCTATCCTAGACTAAGACTGATTGTGCATGCTCTAAGTCAAAAGGCCTGAGCTTATCCTTTCCGAACGACTTCCAAACTCTACCACATTATCAAAAATAGGATCACAATGCCAGTACGGTCATTTAAACACAAAAGCACTTACAATGAAAATAGAGTAATTGTGGAGTCAAACAGTAATTTTGGACCTAGACCCAAATTTTTGGAATTGACTTTGTCGAAAAGTCAAAAATAGTACGCAAACTTATGTTTGTAATGGAACGCAATTCGGGGCTCGGAACAACAAGTAATCAACACATGCAAAATATCACAATTAAAGCTAAGAAAAGATCTAAGGCAGCCAGAAAAAACACCAATTAGCATAAAAGAAAGGTTCCCCAATATGTTCCAGTTAGCCACACACGTAGCCACAACCTCCACCATGATATTCGACTTCGAATCACCTCAATCAGAGTTGAAACGAGTGAGTAGCCGCCTTTTCAAAATAAAGGCTAACGCTGCAAATTTGGTATAAAAATAACAAAAATCTGGATGCTAAAAGGCTATTTTTGGTTGCTAAATGTCTAATTAGTGGAATCTAAAAGCCGGCTCCAGATATCAACACGTCAGCTAGTTCGCTTAAACTCTAAATTCTCCGATGGGGTACCAGGGATTCATTTGAAATTTCGTGTGTCACGACCCAAAACAAGTCATGAGTGGCACCCAAACTTAACTTCCTAAGTGGGCAAACCAACGAATTCAACCCCAACTTATATCAATTGTTCAACTTACGGAAAACAACCAAAATGCGGAAGCTCAAAACTTATTAAAGTTTCAATAAAATAAATCTTTAGAGTCTATTACATATTATTCCCAAAACCTGAAAGTCATCACATAAGGACATCTATTCTCAAAATACCAAGTCTAAGACTATTTAAGACACCAAAATAAATAAGTAGGATAGTCTATGTCTGAAATTTAAGGACATCATGCCATGACTGAGAGAATCTAGCATGAGCTAGAAGGAGTAGCTCACCCTAAAATCGGATGAGCTGGAGATTGGCTAAATCTGAGGGCGAGTCGAAGTCGATGGTACACTTGCTTCACTCCACAAAAAAAATGAAGAAACCACAAGTAGGGGTCTGTGTAACAACCCAAAAAATCATAGATTTGAAGTAGAGCCTAAACGTAATGTCTAGAAGGTTTGAAATAAAATTCCCCTTTGTTAGTAGACCATCTAGGTGCCCTATGGGGGGGGGGGTTATGAGTCAAGGCCTAAGGGAGGAGTGCCAAGCAAAAAGGGGCAAGCCAAGGCAAAAGTCCAAGGTTGCCCCAAACTTGGAGCTACTACCTCAGGCTCCACGGCCATCACCACGGCTCGTGGTCATGACCATAGGCAAGTGGGAGGCTCCATAGAGTTTCCTTGGCCAAGGGAGAGGGACCTCCAAGTGTCCTAGACACTGCCTCACCCTTCACGAGAGGGAACACAAGTCGTGGTCCATATCACGACTCGTGAAGGTGGGTGTGGAGTCGCCTTAGTGTTTTTGGAAGTTGGGGGCGTTTGGAGTATCTACTGCCCAAGGTACCATGGGCACCACTACGGGCCGTGGTGCACTTGATGAGG
>JAJOOD010005948.1:0-29935 GCA_029582525.1 Solanum tacnaense | reverse complement strand
CTTCAATTTATAGATCTCCAAACTTTTCCTATATTGGAAAAAATAAACCAAATATGGAAGAAAATTATATTTTCCTTTCAGAAAAAGTTCAAACATTTATGGTAATACTTTGACTTTTCTTTAAGGAAAAAAATAAACTTCAAACAAGGAAAGAAAATCAGGGTAAACCCCTAACAAATCTCCCCTTTTGACTGGATTTTCTTGACAAAACTTGATCTGTCTTCTTCACATGCATGATATCTTCGTTCTTCACATAGTCTTCATCATTGCTGCTTGCCATGGTTAAAAAAAAGTTTAAAATATATGGGTTAAAAATAGTTTTAAATATTTCATTTTTATTTTTAAAAATTGCAGCAACAGAAATGTTGAAAATATGGTTGAAACTTTTTCTCCACATGTAGCTTGACAAAAATCTTCATTATCATCAAATTTGTTGCAAATTAATTTGAAACCACTTGAAACTTTCTTAAATCTTATTGAACCACTGGATCATTGAACCATGTGCTCTGATACCACTGTTGGGTTATGAAGGTGATTAGGGCGTCATGCGGAAGCTTACAATTGCAAATAATATGGTTGATAACTTAGACGACACATAAAACTATACTAAAAGACATAATATTAGTATTTGATATGACCAATTGGCCTACATAATTAAAAACTAATAAAAACATAAAAATTGTATAGAGAAAATCTCCCCATAAACAAAACTCTCTAAACAATTACATTGTGGATTCTATTGTGTTATGCTATGAGAATAAGGATCTTCAATTTATAGATCTCCAAACTTTTCCTATATTGGAAAGAATAAACCAAATATGGAAGAAAAATATATTTTCCTTTCAGAAAAAATTCAAGCATTTATGGTAATACTTCGACTTTTCTTTAAGGAAAAAAATAAAGTTCAAACAAGGAAAGAAAATCAGGGCAAAACCCTAACAATATGAATAGGTAACCACAATTTAGTCAAACTAGATAACATACATTTATAACAATAGTTAGAAAGGCAACCAAGACTCCAATTCCTCATCCTGACTTAACAATCATGACAACTATACTAGCCAACATTTCAATAAAACTAACCCACTTTACTCATGGAACTAACAAACAAACAATCACATGTACCAGACGTGGTATCCGAGCCAACTGATATAGAACCTATATAAGTTATTGTATCAGACCCAACCAATAATGTGTACCAGGTGTGACACTTGAGCAACACACAAACAATCACTTGAAATTCTGGGTGACATCCTTGAATCACCCTAGTGGCGGAGCCAGGCATTTTGTTAAGGGTGTTCAAATTTTAAAGAGTAAATAAGTACTTTTTAGCTGAATGTGTTCATATAATATATTTTTTTATTACAGATGAGTGGGTGCACCTAGATTTAAAACTAAATTACATATCAATTAACCAAATTATATAAAAATTGTTAATTATAAAACTATTAATGGTATAAATCAAAGTAATAGAGAAGAGTAAACATAAATAGGTTTAGCTACTACTCCCTTGTTTATATTTACTTGTCTGTTTCACTTGACATATCCTTAAGAAGCAATAAATAGAAGGTAATTTTATTATATAATTCCTATTAATTATAAGTTATTTAAATATAGGAAAAGAGAAAGTATTTAATAGTAAGGACAAAACAAATTTAGTATAATAAATTATCTCTTAACTTTTTAAATTGGACAAATAAAATTAGATACCTATTTTTATTTACCGAAAAAAGGCAATGGACAAGTAAAAATAAATAGAAGAAGTAGTTGAATTATATAAAGAATACAAAATTTCTCTATAGTAATTTTTTTAAAATATTTTAGAAAACGGAATGTGTACCATTATTAATGTGGATTTCATAATGATGATAGGACAGATTTTCATGGTATTAGTAAGAAAAAAGTATTTAATGGGCTTGAATAAATGGGTAAGAGGACTAGTTATAAGATTCCATCAACAGGCAACAATTTCTATTTATTTCCTTGTTTCTTTCAAATTTAAAAAGTTGTTATAGAATCACTTCAACAAGAATGAAAACGCCGACCTTGGACACTTGATTGCGCACACTTACCCTGGACTACCAACCCACAACTGTGTTTAAGAGTGTGCATTAATTAATATAACCCAACTATTTATGTGGCTATTATATTTGATGTTTGTCCCGATAGTTTTTAAGAACCTTTATCAGTCTCTACACCAGTTGGTGACTCTAATGTTGCTAAGGGAGTTCATAGAAATTGCCCTGTTTTTATTTCTCATAGAGTCACTCATATTTACTTGATAGATCTTGATATGTTACACTTTGATATCATTCTTGAGATGAATTGGCTTCCCTCTTGCTATGCTTCCATAGATTGTAGGACCCGATTGGTCACATTCTAGGTTCCGAATAGAATGGAAAGAGGAAATTTAGTGATCCTAAAGGTTAGGCAAATGATTTATTTGAGTTACATTTATCATATTGTTAGGGTTGGGGATACAATAAACCTTTACTCTTGAGTCAGTTCTGATTGTAAATAAGCTTTTGAAAGTGTTTCCCGATGATCATCCTGGTATTCCTCTAGAAAGGGAAAAGAGCCTTCGGTATTGACCTACTCCTCGATACACAACCTATCTCTATACCTCCTTACCATATGCCTCGAAAGAATTTAAGGAAAGGGTTTCGTTATACCAAGCATCTCTCCATGGGATGATCCAGTGTCTCCACTCCAGGGGATGAAATGATCATAAAAAGAAATATCAAACACATCCTAAGATACCAGTGGAGATCCATTAAATATAGATCATACGTAGACTCTCCACCACTCTCTAGATGGTTCACTCAATTGAAGTGTAGCATAGAAAAACTCATGAGACTCAGTCAAACCAACTATCTCAAGCAACTCTTGAAACGTTGTCAAGAACTCGTGTACGTCCTCACTTTTTCAGCCTTGAAATTGTTGTGGATCCATCTTCTGAAATTCTCATAACAGTGCTTCTCATCCTCAAATAATATAAGCAAAGGTTCACCCTCGAATCTAATACCTACTAAAAGGAACACCGTCAATAACATGACCTACTTATGGGTGCCCTACCTGACCCTGAAAGACTAGAGCCAAATGATGATGTGGGATCTAACCCTTAACCCTAGTGTGAGAACCCTCTGTTGAGTGAAACCTCCAAGCACACCCAACACTCTCAACAAGGTGTCCTGAAGCAATGGTGTAGTAGTGAACTCTTGAGTAATTTGGTCCTCTTTATCATCCAACTTTGGCTTGAGAGAGGCATCTCTACCATGACCTTACGCTTGTCATGACCCAAAGTATACCCTAGACGTGACATGAGGTGCAAGACCCCGATAGGCCCTATACAAGACACTTAGCATACATCATACAAGATAACAGAAAATCAAGAAATTTTAAAAGACTATTTCAAAACATAAGAGTTTGTAAAATGTAGCGGAAGTCTAACATAGTCTCAAAACCATCTAGTGCATCAAGAGTGATCGGGATGTAACCCGTACATAACATACAATACAAAAAAGAAGTAAATACAACAAGCAATAAAACTCGGTCCTCGAAACATGAGGACTCACCAATCTTCAATTCTACTATAGTGAACTATAGCCACGATGCAAACCTGGAGGGTCGGACCCTACATTTTTATAAGAATGTATGTGTTAGTAAAAAAATATACCAAGTACGATAGAAATGGATAAAAGTATGAAATCATGGTAATAGGGACCTTTACGTGACATGCAAAGATCAAGTTTAAGTCATAAGATAAAAGGTTAAAAACATAATTGTGATCATGGTCAATGCAAGTAGACATCATCATAAACCACATGTGAGATACTTCTTGAAGTAACCTTAGTTCATTATTGTGACATTGGATCTAAGGGCCAAAATACCACACTTGTACCACTCACATTCATTGCAGACTAACACATTAATTCCTCACATTCTTTATGTCAAACTTACTAGATTATATCTCAAAACTAACATCATCACCTCATGTTTCCATTCTTTTTATCATGACACTAATCTCAAATTCAAGCTTAATGTCTAGTACAAAATACAGATATCAATATAATTTCTCACATACTATACTAACTTACGAGTACTAGAAAAAAATTTAAGAAACACTCACCCTCTAAGACGTCATGACAAGTAGTCAATCTTTATCTCTTGTGTACCTATTTACATATTACCGTCACATTCATTTTCAAAACTTAAGTACTATTTACACGTTAACTATACATCATTGCGCAATTAGTTCTATAACCCTCTGAATATCATGGGGTTCTCCCTTAAAATTCATAAGAATCTATAACCTCATGAATACTCTACCCTTCCATTCAACACCTATACTTGGTCTTCACTAACACAACGACACATTAGCATAAACTCCTTTCTTATTAAAGTATACTCTAACTCATCCAAACCAGTTACTATTCCTTTACCTTATATCATAAAATCTACATAAAATTATTAGTCCTTAGCCTACACATCAAGGAAAATTCATCATTAATGACTTACTAGGTACATGGCTACAACAACATAGTTTACTTCATCACTATCTCCCATTCATAGATTAATACACCTCTAAATGCATTTTTCTAACTCAGGGCATTTCTACTAATATTGGCTCATAATATCGTAAATCACACTATCTTTCAAGTAGAAATATTACCCAAATATTCTGAAATACACTTTCCTCATAAGGTTCTCAGCTAAATAAGGTTTAGAGAAGAGAATCTGGGAGTACACCTCTCTTTTATCTTGAATGCATGATTCATATGACAAAAAGTGCATTCTTTCGAATTCAAACACTTAAGCTCACTCACAGGCTTCTCTCAAGCCTTGTACAATCTTTACTTTCTAAACAGTTTACCTCAGAGTAACTCTTTGATAAGGACCATAGCTTTGCTCTTTCAACCATCTTGCATAGGAGGGGGTAGTTGAATGTATTTGAGAAATGAACAAGTTTTAATAAGTTCCTTATGACATAGTTCTATTGCATGATTTAGAGTATCAAAAAGGAAACTTTTCTGAAATGTCTGTAGTCTCTCACGTATAGAAGTGGGGCCCTCAAAACCATAAATAATATTCTACTGACACAACTTCATAGACATCCTAGGAAACTTGAACTCTGTGCTCTGATACCAAGTTTGTCACGCTCCGCGAGCCTACATCTTGGACATGACTAGCACTCGAGAACCATTACTGGTACCCAAGCGAACCCTTGTCCTGGATGACTACTAAGAGAATACTAACTCAAGCATACACAAGGATCAAAATCGAAGAGTCTTTAAAAACGAGTTAGTGAATCTCAAAACTATATGAAAATACTGAATATGAAACATAAAGTTTTTGAATAAAACAGTTCAAACTGAATATTGAAAGATTGACCAAGACTGTCTATGTATGAAGCATCTAGTTTTTAAAGGTAGGTGTGTGACAAGAATCATGGCACCTCATATTGCTACTACTAACAAATCATTAAATTGGAGTCCTCTGAAAGCAAGTAAGTCTCAGCATAAGCTGACGAATGGATCATATGATCTCAATGGAACTCTTACTAATGATCCTAAGTACTTGAATATTCATGATGTAGGTAGAATGATATCAGTACATTGAATGTACGACTATGTAATAAGGCTAAGTAAAACAAATAACTGGATCATAATGTAAATTATAATGAAAATCATTAAATGTTCTTACGTAAGGATGCAAGAATAGTAAGTGCCGAGCTAATATATATATATATATATATGTATATTACTTACTTTACTTTTCTTGGAGTTTCTCTAACTCACAACCATCACAACGAGTCTTCTAATGATATATTATCTTACCCATATTGTCAAGCTGCCCTATACCTTGCTAGATTATAGGACTCAACTGAACTGATGGATCCACTAAAAAGCCTTCTTGGGGAAGGTGAGGTGTTACCTGCCTTGAAGTACAATCCTATGTACACTGGTGATGCAGGTTATGGAGTTTGAGTTATCTAAACTCTTACCAAAAATTAATGTTCAATACTACGCCCAAAATGTAATTGTATGCTCATGTAAATGTACTATGAGGGTTGAGATAATTTCTCAATAGGCGTATTTAAGAGGTAATTGAAGTTGTACTAAATCTTTCTAAAATACTCTGAAAACTCTTTAATCTTTTATGAAAATAGTACTCTCTTTTTCAATGTAAAATGATACATTTGGAACTATTAAAATTTCCTTAGAACTCTTGAAATAACCTGTATTTAGGTTGTAATCATGAAAAATATATGTGAAAACATATTGTGATTTGATCATTGATGACTAGGGAAGTGATAGTACATAAAAACATTGATGACATATATAGATGCCGTATTGCTTAAACATTGTGGCATAATCGACTCTCATACTAATCATGAATCATTATTTTTTTCTCAATGTGAAAATAGTACTTTTGAAACCATTTTTGTTCCCTTAAACTCTTCTCAAAGGATACTTTAAGATACTCTTAAACTTGCTTTAAAATTCTAAAATCAATGCATGGAAATAAATTCACAAAGATTTCAAAAAAATATCATCATCTAGGGTTCTCGTGAAATAAAATCATGAACTACAACCGAATAATCTCAATCCATAAAATATTATAATCTCATAATTAAGAAATTAGAACTCGGAACAAACGTGCAATTCAAATTTTGAATTTCATGAATATTTGAGTATAGAATACTGGATTTAACTCTTACTAACAAAATTTAGATGTAAGGCATGAGGATGAACTAGTCCAATACTATGCATAGCTTTAGTTACTTGAAAGAACAAAGTTCTTAAAGTAACTAGAAGAAGAATTTGATTGGAAGTCTTGAAACACTAGTTTGAAGAAGAACAATCAAGAAAACCTTTCTAGAGATTCTTGAATTAGTTTCTTGAAAATCCTATGGCCAAGAACTAACATCTTTATCAATTATTCAAAATTGTATGAAGTAATTTGAGTTGGAAAGAATGAAATTCTTGGAGAAGGACTTACCTTGAAGAACAATATTGAAAATGATTTGAAAGAATCTTCCTGGGAAGTCTTATGCTTTGATTTTCCTTAGGGTTTGAGAGAGAAGAGAATGAGGATTAAATGATGAAAATCTGATTGTTTTTGGCCTTTTATGAGTCAACAAATTCGTTTGAGGTTTTCCTAGAGGTAAACAGACAAAAAAAGACTCTTTTCAATATATTTCCTATCGGCTAAATCATCACTACACTATATCAGGTCATTAAAATGATCATAATTGTTCATTTGTAACTTGAATTGATGCACAATTTGTGGCGTTGCAAAGAAGATTGAAATACCTTTAATTTGAAAGTTTATAGGATATCTAGCCTTTTATATTCTAAGAGATATAGTCGTTTGATGCTGACCCAAGTATAAGCTCATATCAAAACTTAATTGCTAAGGAAGCTTTCAACTCAACTTTGTGCTGGGGGTTCTTGTGACCTTAGTTCATCTCCAAATTTATTCTCATACTAAAAATATTGACCTTAACACATAAGCACAATTTAAGAATCACATGATATGATCTTATACGCAAATGAAGAATGATTTGGGTCTTATCATAAAAAAATTATGTTGTTACATGCAACATTGGAGTTTTGAGTCTCAAAACTCGAAATGGAATTTCATCAGTCCATTACCGCTGGAATATGGAATTTAGTGTATGAGTGTTATCATTTTCTGTTTAGGGGTTGTTTCATGGATTTGAATACGTCTTGATTATTTTTCTGATGTTCCGAGGAAATTTTGGTATTTTAAGTGTTAAGTTAGTATGTGCTGACTTTTACAAGTTTTGGGTCAAGAAGGCGTAGGATCCGTGTTTCGATGGTTCCATTGTGTAACACCTCCGTCTTAGAAAGAGCTAAATTTAGTTTGGTACAAGTTAGTCTTCAATTGTGAATTTTTGGCCAGCTTCAAATGCCCATAACTTTAAGCACATGATGAGCTAGTGGTCCATGAGATATCAAATCAAAGGTCGTCTAGTCCTTTTTCCAACGCCACCGAGTTTGATAAATTTTGAGTTCAGATGAAGGAGATATGCCTGTTTTAGTGCAGCCTGTCTAGTAAAGGAAACTCATCCATTTTAAGGAGGGGTATTTTGGTCTTTTCCCTACCCAACTAGGCCTACACATTTTTTTCACCTTTTTTGGGGTATAAATTGATTGGAATCAGTTTTAGTCATTCCAAAAGAGCTTGGGGTTTTTAGACAGAAGTTCAAGAGGAGAAAAAGAAAAACGTTAAAGATTCTTGCAAGCTTTGGGGAAATTGCAAAGAGTTTAGTTCTTTCAAGGTATGTAAGCTTTCATAATGTTGGGTTTGTTCGCCCGCACGCCAATCATGTAAATTTCAACCATGAATTCATTCTAAAGTTGATTGATTGAATTTCTTGATGTAGTTCTTGAGGTTTTAGCTTCATTCATTATTAATGGAGTCTTGTTGAGTTCCTAAGGTGAGAGTTTGGTGAATGAGTGTTATTCTTGATCAATTTTGCGTGGGTTTCGTTGTAAACATTCTAGATTTGTGAAATTTCATGAATTTTGACTGAAACTGCTTTGGGCATGAGTTGAGTTGAGTTTGGGAGAGGAAGAAAAGATCGGGATAATATTTGTGCCCATGTCCGCATCGCGGAGACGTTTAAGATTTTTTAATCTTCAGATATTCACCACCTTTTTGCGTCGTGGAGAGGATACAGAGTCCTCTGCCACAAAAATTTAATTCATCCTCCGCGTCGCGCCAATGTTCTCAAAATTGTATCTTCACTGGATTCTTATTATGAACGATCTAAACCTTTCTAAATCATTGAGAGATCCTACATTATAATCTTTGCTCTTAAATTCACATTTCAAATCAACATAATGTTAAGATGAAAGCTCAAGAAATTTCTTAGAGTCATTTTGAGAAGTCTTCTACAATTATTTTTAACTTGTTTTAAGACTTGATTAAGTATGAGAATGAGCAGAGTTGAGTTCATATTTTAAAATGAGTATGAGGGGAGTAAGTATTCCCAAGTATGGAACACTTTTATATTTAAAACTAGAGAAATCCTTGATTTCCAAATGAGTTCATGAGGAGTTTTTGATTATTATCTCTTTAAAGAGAATCTTTTGAGCAATTATCTCGAATGTAGGAGGAGTTATGTTTCTCAACATATGAGCATGAGTTATATATTATTGGGAGTACAATTGAGCACCGCTATGGGAATGAATTCAGATAACTCAAAGTCCTCATAAACCATGTATGCCAAGATAGGTAAATGATCATACTTTTTAGGTGATTCCTTATTTCTTTTAAGCATATCTTAGTGGATCCACTTAGTTGAGGATGTCCTATACTCTAGCAAGGTATAGAAAAATTCTGGCAGTGTGGGTGAGACATTGTATCATCACCTAACTCGTAGTGATAATTGTCGGTTAGAGAATCTCCCAAATAAGAGTAAAGAGTTTATTTATGTATTTTCACATATATTGACTTATTATCTACAATTTTAAAAGCTTATACACCTTGCATCTTTTATTGTTGCATTCATATTTAGTTGAGTATTATTGAGTTGAGTTGAGACGAAGTAAGCATGTTTTCCTTTCTATTAGTTCAAGCTTGATGTTATCTTGCAGTGTTCTCCTTACATGCTCATACATTCAATGTACTAAAGCTATTTGGCCTTCATCATTTCATGATGCAAATACAGGTATTCAGGATCATCAACCAGCGCTCCGTTGATGCTGTCAAATTCGAGTTAGCTTTGGTGAGCCTTCCTGCTTTCTAGAGGGCTTCACATTTATATTTCAGTTTTTTTAGGATGTCGTGAGGCTTGTGCAGACTTCTATCATAGTATTCTAGAGGGTTCATAGACAGTAGTGGTTGAGGAGTCTTTTTCTCATTCCCTTGTTAATGTTTTAAAGACTGTGAGTTGAACACTTATGTTCATTTGAGTATTCTTTTGAGTTGAACTACTTTACTTATGAGTTGACTTTGTAATTAAGATTTCTATTTCACTTGAGTCCTCCGCTGAGTAGTTGAGCCATGCCAAGGGTTTTCTTGTGGACCAACAATGATTCTCGAGTTTCGGCCACGTCCAGGATGTAAGCTCAAGGCATGACAACCTTGGTATCAGAGCACAGAGTTCAAGAGTCCTAGTGTGTCTATGAAGTTGTGTTTGTAGAGGCCTGGTTATCACTGTGAAGTACGCCACATCTATAATTAGGAGGCTACAATATTTAGGAAACATTTCCCTTCCTTCTTACTCTTTTTGTGCGAGAGAGTTCAACTCTATAAAAGTTTCTTTCTAATTCGTGTTTGCACGTATATTTCAGATCATGCCTCCAGAAGAGCTGTTCAAGGTGATCTTGTAAGGCGAAATGTTGATCCTCAGGATCAAAGGGTACCCAATGCACCAAAAGTGCAACCCCAATGAGAGGTCACTAATTCTGAGTTCGGGGACGGTATCCTGATGTTGAGTCAAGTTGTGACCAACCAAAGTGGACAACAAAGAGTAGTTTGACAGGATGTGGTTGATACATCCAGGATTTGTGAGTTCTTGAGGATGAATCCCCCAGAATTCACTGGGTCAAATGTCACTAATATCTTGAGAACTTTGTGGAGGAGCTACAGAAGGTGTTAGAGGTTATGCATGTTGCTGATGCTGAGCTAGTGGAGTTAGTTGCATACCAGCTCAAGAGTGTTGCTAGGATTGGTACGACTAATGGAAGAAAAGCAGGGTTGAAGGAGCACTAATTGTGAGTTGGGTTGTGTTTGAAAGTGCCTTCATGGGGTGCTTCTTTCCCATGAACTGAGAGAGGAAAAGGTGAGAGAATTTCTCACTGTTAAGCAATAGTCTATGAGTGTGCACGAGTACAGCCTAAAGTTCACTAAATTATCTCTTTATGCTCCAGAGATGGTTTCTGATATGAGGAGCATGAAAAGTCTGTTTGTGTCTTGGTTTTCTTACTTGTCAAGTAAGAAGGGTAAGGTAACTATGTTGACAGGGGACATGGACATAACATAACTTATGATCCATGTGCAGCAGGTTGAGGAAGATAAGATGAAAGATAGAGAAGAGTATTGAAACAAGAGGGATAAGACGACAAGTAATGAGTCTGGATAGCAAAATGCCAGAAATGTGAACCGGTCATCTTTCCAACAACGGCCAACCAGACCTGCTCCATCATCTACTAGTGCACATGAACTAAAGAACAGAGGTGAGTTTAGGAATCATAATTTGTAGAACTTCAGAGATCGACCTGCCCAATCTCAAGGTAGTGTGGCACAAGGGGCCAACTAGACACCTACATGTGCTAACTATGGTAGAAACCACCTAAGAGTTTGTCGTGATAGCTCTACTGGCTGTTTCAAGTATGGTCAGACAGGTCACTTCATGAGTGAGTACCCTAAGAACAGGAAAGGTAATGGTAATAGGGGCAACAAAGCCCAATCTTCTTCAGCGGCTCAAGTAGATATAGCTGCTCCAAGAGGAGCTACTTCAGGGACATGCAGAGGAGAAAATCATCTGTATGTTATCACCAGTCTCCAGGAGCGGGATAATTCACCAGATGTTATCACTGGTATGATCAAAGTCTTTACTTTTGATGCATATGAATTACTTGATCCAAGTGCGAGTTTGTCTTTTATGACTCCGTATATTGCTATGAGATTTGATATCCTTCCTGAGCGACTTCTTGAGCCCTTAAGTGTTTCCACACCTGTTGGTGAGTCTATTCTATCCAAGAGAGTTTATCATGATTGTACCATCTCTGCCAATCACAAGGACACCATGGATGACTTAGTCAAGTTAGACATGGTGTACTTTGATGTTATTCTAGGTATGGACTGACTTCATGCTTGTTATGCCTCAGTTGATTGTAGAACTCGAGTAGTAAAGTTATAGTTTCCTAATGTGCCAGTTATAGAGTGGAGGAGTAGTTCAGCAGTGCCTAAGGGTCGTTTCATTTCATACCTTAAGCCCAGAAAGTTAGTTTCCAAGGGGTGCATCTATCACATAGTCCTAGTTAATGACTTTAGTGTTAAGACTCTGCATATTCAATCAGTTCCAGTTATGAATAAGTTTCCAAAGGTCGTTCCAGATGATCATCCCATAGTCCGTCCTTAGAGATAAATAGACTTCAGTATAGATATTTTTCATGATACTTAACCTATCTCTATTCCGCCATATAGAATGGCTCCAGCTGAATTGAAGGAGTTGAAAGAGCAGTTGAGAGATCTTCTTGATGAGGGTTTCATTCGACCAAGTGTCTCACCTTGGGGCACTCCATTCTTATTTGTGAGGAAGAAGGGTGGTTCTCTTAGGATGTGTATTGATTACCGCCAATTGAGAAAGGTTACCATAAATAATAAGTATCCCCTTTTGAGAATCGATAATCTATTTGATCAACTTCAGGGTGCCACTTGCTTTTCTGAGATATACCTCAGATCTGGCTATCATCAGTTGAGAATAAGAGAAAGTGACATCCCGAAGATAGCATTCAGGACCTGTTATGGTCATTATGAGTTTCTGGTTATGTCTTTTAGCTTGACTAATGCTCCTGCAACATTCATGGATCTTATGAACAGAGTGTTTAAGAAATATCTAGACATGTTTGTTATCGTATTTATTGATGAAATCCTGGTTTGTTCGAGGAGTGAGGAGGATCATGCTAGTCATCTTAGAGGAGTTCTCCAAACTCTCAGAGATAAAGAGTTGCATGCCAAATTTTCCAAGTGAGAGTCTTCGCTTGAGTCTATGGCGTTCTTAGGCCACATTGTATATGGAGAAGGTATTCGAGTTGACACTCAGAAGATTGAAGCTGTGCAGAACTGGCCCAGACCCACATCTCCAACTGATATAAGGAGTTTCTTGGGATTGGCTGGTTATTATAGAAGATTTTCTAGGGGTTCTCAACTATTTCATCCCCGTTGATAAATTTGACTCTGAAGATAACAAAGCATCAATGGTCTGAAGCTTGTGAGACAATCTTTTAGGAATTGAAAACCCAGTTGACTATTGCCTAAGTATTGACCCTACTAGAGGGTACAAAAGGCTTTGTTGTGTATTGTGATGCGTTCAGTGTTGGACTTGGTTGTGTATTGACAACTTAAGATTAATGAGAGGAATTACCCAACTGACGATCTAGAGTTGGTTGTTGTAGTATTCGCTTTGAAAATATGGTGTCACTATATTTATGGAATTCATGTAAATGTGTTCACCGATCACAAGAGTCTTCAGTTTGTTTTCAATCAGAAAAAGATTAATCTTAGCAAAAGGAGGTGGTTAGAGTTACTCAAGGACTACCATATGAGTATCCTCTATCACTCAGGTAAGGCAAATGTTGTTGTTGATGCCTTGAGCAGGTTGTCTATGGGTAGTAGTGCCTATGTTGATGAGGGCAAGACAAAATTAGCCAAAGATGTGCATAGACATGCACGATTAGGATTCCGGTTGTTGGATTCCAATGAAGGTGGAGTGGTGGTTATAAATGAGGTTGAATCATCATTAGTGTCTGAAGTGAAAGAGAAACAAGACCAAGACCATATTTTTCTTGAGTTGAGGGAAAATGTTCATAAACAAACGTGGTGAATTTTGAACAAGGGGAGAAGGTGTATTGATGTATCGCCCCGAGCTACCCTCGAGACGCGGACACGGGACCTAGGACCACAAGTGACCCCAAGCTAACCCTACTAGCATGACATGAGCATACTATGATAACAAAACTGATGCGGAAACTTAAATATCATAAACATGAAAGTGATGGGGAATACCTATATACTAAAACTGAACATATCAAATCGGAGAGTTTAATACAAGAGAAATATCAAACTCGAATGCTAAGCTGAATCTAACTATGTCTGAAGTAAGCCTCTAACTGACTAGAAATGCTGGGACATTCCCCAACTAGATCTAGTGAAATTGAAACTAAACACTAAAAGAGATAAAGATAATCATATCACTAGTACTCAAGAATGAGGACTCACCACTGATGCTGTTGAACTGAAGATCGGGAACCGATCTATGCGTGATCTGACTGTTGGGGACTTGAACCTACATCACGAGAAGATGTAGTGCAATGTATGCATCAATACTTGAAAGGTGCTGAGCATATAGGATAGAGTAAAGCTGAAATAAACATATAATTGAACAAGCAATAAACCAAGAGCATAATCTGAACATGATATAGATACTGAATATTGAACAAACTAAATGCAATGACCAATTTATAACATGCTGAAACTGAATACTGACTGTACTGAAATGTGGTCAATGCAATTGAGTCTGACTGAACTGTAGGAGATATTAATAACCAATAATAAAACCATATGAACTAAGTGTGGAGTTCGATGTATACGCCCCATCGAGAGGACCCAATATACACTGCCAAAGATATATAGGCATGCTGGTGTGATCACTAAAATGATGCCCACAAAGGGGACTTACAACCTACATAGCTCGTAGTTCTTGGACTATATGGGTGACTGACCCTAGTCCAACTCGGATTTTATGCTACTACAAATAGATTAAGTGATTTACACATTATGACTGAATTTCTGTATTATACTGGATAGCCAAAATGACATGCAAACTGAGAATGCACATTAATAAACTACTAATGACACATTCAAAATTGAGGCATATATATCTGAAATAACTGAAATATCTGGCCTAGCATGTGTAATTCAAGAACTAACGAACTACTTAGCTAGGGTTCTGAAATTCATTCAATAAACTGAGTAATAACATAATAATCTGATTTGGATAATTCTGACAGCTGACAACCCAACAATTATATCATTCAAGAAACCCTAGGTCTAGATAATATTGAGAGAATAAAGAATCTGACTAATAATTAGGGACCTAATGGGTGAAAGGAACCCTCTAGTAAAATCCCACATACCTGGTGATTAATTCCATGGAGCTATCTTTCGATTTCGGGGCTTGAACGGAAGGAAACTTGCTGCATTCTTGAGCTAGGGTTCTCGCCTCTCTCTCTTCTTTTGCTTCGAATATTAAGTTTTAATTAATGATATGATTGAGGTAAATTCTAGTTATGTTTCTAGGCTTAAACTGACTAAAAACTCATCATTTAGGGTCTAAACGACATAGCTGAGGTTCCCAATGAATTGGGGAAAAGACCAAAATAATCCCACTTAAAAATCTGACGGGGCTGAGCACGACCACTTTCACGGATCGTGAAAGGGACCACAGACCGTGAAGTGGGTCGTGGTCTACACTTGGTGACTACGGATCTAAGGGTATGTCTCACGAGCCTTACCACGGCCCATGTGAGGGACCACAGATCGTGAAGGTCCCCGTGGTCCTCACTTGGGATAAGGTCTGAAGGCTCAGGTCTAGGGTCTAATGGTTAAGCTTTCACGGACGCCCCCACAACCCGTGTAAGGGCCACAAATTGTGAAGGTCCTCGTGGTCCTCACTTTGGCGTGGGGATCTAAGGGACTGGCTAAGGAGGCTACTGGTTAGGCGCCACAGATGCCCCCACGACCCTTCTTCTGGACTACGGACCACAGACCGTGAAGGTCCTCGTGGTCCTTACTTGGGTAAGGGGTGTCTGAGGGCTAGGCTAGGGCTTCGTAGACGTCACAGACGCCACCACGGCCCCTCATCAAGACCACGACCCGTGAAGGTTCCCGTGGTCTGATGTCTGGGCCTGGTGAAGTCCAAGTCCTAATCACGGGCAGATCAACGGACCATGGACCCTATTACGGTCCGTGAACCCTGTCGTGGTTCACTGGTGCAACAAATTTTCTACTGGGTCTGGTTTTCGAGGTGTTACAGTATCTCCCCCTTGGGAAGGAACTACAACCCTACCACTAAACACTGAAGACTGATTTATAACTGAACTAAGTTCCAAGAACATGCAAATACGTTGAAAATGCAAGTACAAACTGAAATAACATGATGCTAAGACTGAATTTACGCATGAATGAATGAAGAACTGAAGAGGAACTATTACCTCAAGCTGGAGTGGAATCGGAAGGAAAGAGGTGAGGATACTTGGCTTTCGTGGCTGCTTCTGCTTCCAAAGTAGCTCCCTCCACGGACTGACTCCTCCACAAAACCTTGACTGAAACGACTTCTTTGTTCCTCCACCTTCAAACCTGACGATCAAGGATTTAAACTGGTAACTCTTCATAGGTGAGACTATCCTTCATAGCCATACTTTCTAAAGGCACAAAAGATGCTGGATCACCCACACACTTCTTCAACAACGAAATGTGGAAAATTGGATGCACTGCTGCTAGTTCTGTTGGAAACTCTAACTCATAAGCCACTTTACCAATCCTTTTCAAGATCTTGTAAGGGCCTACATATCTAGGACTGAGCTTTCCCTTCTTGCCAAATCTCATCACCCCTTTCATAGGCGACACTTTCAGGAAAATCCAATCATTAACTTGGAACTCTAGTTCCCTTCTCCTTACATCTGCATAAGATTTCAGGTGACTCTGGGCTGTCTTGAGTGTATCTCTAATGAGTTGCACTTTCTCTATAGCATCATGGACTGAATCTGGTCCTATCAAGGCTGCTTCCCCTACTTCAAACCAACAAACAGGAGATCTATATCTACGCCCATACAATGCCTCATAAAGGGCCATCTGAATGCTGGAATGGTAACTGTTATTGTAGGCGAACATTAGAAGAGGAAGGTGATCATCCCAACTACCCTTGAAATCGATCACACAAGCTCTCATCATGTCCTCTAAGGTCTGAATGGTACGCTCTGCCTGGCCATCCGTCTGCGAATGAAATGTTGTGCTAAGGTTAACCTGAGTACCAATACCTTTCTGGAACGACTTCCAAAAATGAGAGGTAAATTGAGGACCTCTTTCTGAGATGATAGACAAAGGAACCCCATGCAACCTCACAATCTTATTAATGTAAAGCTTGGCGTAGTCCTCCGCCGAATCTGTAGTCTTGACCGCCAAAAAGCGTGAAGACTTAGTAACTCTATCAACTATCACCCAAATGGAGTCATGTTGTCAGCGAGTATGAGGTAAACCTATGATGAAGTACATGTTGATCACTTCCCACTTCCAAGTAGGAATGTCAATCTCTTGAGTCATACCTCCTGGTTTATGATGTTCTACCTTGATTTGATGTGGCAATTAGGGAACTTAGCCACAAAATCCACTATATCTCTTTTAATCCCATTCCACCAATAGACTTCCTACAGATCTCGGTACATCTTAGTAGCGCTTGGATGAATAGAATATCTGTAGTTATGAGCTTCTGCAAGAATCTGTTGTCTCAACTCACCCACCTTCGGAACACATAATCGACCCTGATAGCCAAGTACACCATCTCCCCCTTGGGAGAAACCATCCACTCTCTGCTGATGGATTGCACCCTTTAGCTCAAGCAATATCGGATCACTGTCTTATTTTTCCTTAACTTCCACTACCAAAGAAGACTCTTCCCTATTCTGAACCATTACACCACCATCTGATATGCTCATAAGATGAACTCCTAGGTGAGCAAGTCTGTGAACATCCTTTGCTAGCTCTTTTATTTCTTCCTTAACATGTGCTACACTACCCATAGATAATCTGCTAAGAGCATCTGCTACTACATTGGCCTTACTAGGATGGTAATGCACACTCATATCATAATCTTTGAGGAAATCTAGCCATCTCCTCTGGTAAAGATTCAACTATTCTGGGTGAACACATACTGAAGGATTTTGTGGTTTGTGAACACATCTACGTGAACACCATACAAATAATGTCTCCAAATCTTAAATACGAACACCACTGCTGCAAACTCGAGGTCATGAGTCAGATAGTTCTTCTCATGCACCTTAAGCTATCTAGAAGCATAAGCTATAACCTTACCTCGCTGCATCAATACACAACCTAGGCTGATTCTGAAAGCATCACAATATATAACATAACCATCTGACCCCTCTGGTAGAATCAAAACGGGAGTTGTAGTCAACCTAGTTTTTAATTCTGCAAAGCTTTTCTCACAATCATCTGACCATTGAAACTTGACTTTCTTCTGAGTCAACTTAGTCAATGGAGAGGCTATGGATGAGAATCCTTCCATGAACCTTCTGTAATAACCCGCTAGACCCAAGAAACTTCTAATATCTGTAGGAGAGGTAGGTCTGGGCCATTGTTTCACCGAGTCTATTTTCTGAGAATCCACTTGAATCCCTTCGCTAGACACTATATGTCCAAGGAAAGCAACTGACTGCAACCAAAACTCACATTTGCTAAATTTAGCGAATAACTGGCGATCCTTGAGAGTATGCAGAACAACTCTCAATTGATTCGCATGTTCTTCCTTATTTCTAGAATAAGTGAGGATATCATCAATAAAGATGATAACAAACAAGTCCAAATACTGCTTGAACACTTTGTTCATCAAATCCATGAAAGTTGTAGGAGCATTGGTTAGTCCAAATGACATAACTACGAATTCATAATGACCATACCGAGTTCTGAAGGTTGTCTTCGGAATGTTACTATCTCTGACTCTAAGCTGATGATAACCGGACCTGAGGTCTATCTTTGAGAAATGACTAGCATCTTGAAGTTGGTCAAACAAGTCATCAATCCTTGGAATGAGATACTTATTCTTGATTGTGACCTTGTTCAACTTCCTATAGTCAATTCACATTATGAGAGAGCCATTTTTCTTCTTTACGAACAATACTGGTGCACCCCATGGCGAAATGTTAGGTCTGATGAAGCCCTTATCTAGAAGGTCTTTCAACTGCTATTTCAATTCCTTCAGCTCTGGTGGAACCATTCTATAAGAAGGAATAGAGATAGGTTGGGTATCTGGAAGGAGATCAATTCCAAAGTCGATTTACCTTTTGGGAGGAACTCGGAGAAGATCTTCTGGACACACTTTTGGAAACTCGTTCAGTACAGGAACTGACTCAAGAGTTAGGGTTTCGGAACTTGAATCCTTAACCCGAACTAGATTGTAGAGATAACCCTTAGAGATCATCTTTCTGGCCTTAAGGTAAGAAATGATTTGACCCATAGGCGCTAAGCTTTTACCCTTCCATTCTAAGATTGGTTTGTCTGGAAACTGAAAAACAAACAATCTTAGTTCTACAATCGACTGAGGCATAACAAGAATGTAACCAATCCATGCCTAGAATGATATCGAAGTCTACCATTTCTAACTCTACATGATTTACTGAGGTGACTTTCTGAGAGATTGTGACAGGGTAATTTATCTACACCCGTCTAGCTATAACTGGATCACCGACTGGAGTAGAGACTGAGAAAGGTTCTGAGAGAGTTTCTGGGCTAATACTCAATTTGACCGCTATATAAGGAGTTACAAAAGACAAGGTAGCCCCTAGATCTAACAATGCATAAACATCAAGGTCAAAGACTTGTAACGTACCAGTGACTATATAAGGAAAATCTTTCTGATTCTGGAGAGCCTGAAGAGCATATAACATGTTTTGGCGCTGACCGACACTTGTACCAGATGAGTTACCTTGCTGAGTCAAGTGACATGCTAGCGCTGTTGAAGTTATAGACTGAGCTCTATTAGCATTTCCTCCTTGACCCTGCTTAGAAGGACAATCCCTCAACCTGTGACCAGACTGACCACACCTAAAACATCATTCCTTTCCTGCAAGGCACTTGCCCGGATGGTTCTTACCACACTTACGACAAGTTGGGTAGGTTTTGGTACCTGAACACTTCCCTGAGACTTAGTGCCTGATGCCCTACCTTTCTGATCTTGTCTGAACTTGGAGGATGGAACCCTAGCTGATGAAGGTTCTGGAGTCGAAGACTTTTGCTGAAACTGCGAGTGATTTCCACCACCCAATTTCTGTTGATAATAGTCATAGGTACATGTCCTAGCTTTCTTACTTTCCTTAACCTGTTCCCTAAGTTTATCACCTTCAATGTGCTGAGCATGAGTCATGCGCATAGAGATGTTCATATCTCCCACCAACATAGCATTTCTGCACTCTATTTTCACTAAGTTCGACACTCCATAAAGAAACTTATTTATTTGAGCCCTGAAATCAGTGACCATGTGCGGAGCATACCTGGAGAGCTGGGTGAACTTGAGTCCAAACTTTTGGACTGTCATGTTACCTTGCCTCAAGTTCATAAATTCTTGAGCTTTCACCCCCCTTAGTTCTCTTGGGAAAAACCTATCCAAAAAGGTCTCACTAAAGCATTCCCAAGTAATAGGAGCTGCATTTGTACCCCTATTTTCCTTCCACTAAGTATACCAGATATGGACACATCCTTAGGTTGATAAGATGCTAACTCAACCCGATCATTCCCAGTTACTTGCATCACTTCAAAGATCTTCTTGCCTCATCAATGAAATTTTGTAGATCTTCTCCAACTTGCGATCCTAAGAACTCTGGCGGATTCATCCTAACAAAATCTGAACTCTAGTTGCAGCTGGCCCAATATTAGCATTTATCTGAACTGGATCCCGCTAATTGTTCTAGTTGGCCACACTCTGAGCCAACATTTGAATGGCGTTCCAGATCTCTGCATTCGAAACTTCTTGATCTGGGACTGGAGGAGCTGTGTTTGTGTTTCTGGCATTGACATTCCTGGTGTTAGCTCTACGAATAGGCATGATCTGAAATGTAGAACGTTGAGTTAGAACGGAATTAGATCATACCTTACGCACGATAAGAGGAATAAGAAAATGAAGATTTTTCCTAAAACACTTTGTAGCCTCTCTCTCATTAGATGTGGTGCACACTACACACCCATGAAAAAGACTCTACCTAGTGCTGCTTTTTAGACAACCTAGGACACTTGAACCAACCTAGTGCTCTGATACCAAGTTTGTCATGCCCCGAGCTACCCCCGAGACGTGGACACGGGACCTAGGACCACAAGTGACCCCAAGCTAACCCTGCTGGCATGACATGAGCATACTTTGATAACAAAACTGATGCAAAAACTTAAATATCATAAAAATGAAACTTATGGGGAATACCCATATACTAAAATGGAACATATCAAATTGGAGAGTTTAATACAAGAGAAATATCAAACTCGAATGCTAAGTTGAATCTAACTATGTCTGAAGTAAGCCTCTAACTGACTAGAAATGTTGGGACATTCCCCAAATAGATCTAGCGAAACTGCAACTAAAGACTAAAAGTGATAAAGATAAACATGTCACTAGTCCTCGAAGAATGAAGACTCACCACTGATGCTGCTGAACTGAATATCGGGAACCGATCTATGAGTGATTTGACTGCTGGGGACCTGAACCTACATCACGAGAAGATGTAGCGCAATGTATGCGTCAGTACTTGAAAGGTACTGTTCATATATGATAGAGTAAAGCTGAAATAAATATATACGTGAACAAGCAATAAAGCAAGAGCATAATCTGAACATGATATAGATACTGAATACTGTACAAATTAAATGCAATGACCAATTTATAACATGTTGAAACTGAATACTGACTGTACTGAAATGTGGTTAATGCAATGGAGTCTGACTGAACTGTAGAAGCTACTAATAACTAATAATAAAACCACATGTGCTAAATGTGCAGTCCGATGTATACGCCACATCGAGAGGGCCCAATATACCCTGCCAGTGGTATTGAGGCATGCTGGCGTGATCACTAAAATGATGCCCACAGAGGGGACTTACAACCTACGTGGCTCGTAGTTCTGCGACTACATGGGTGACTGACCCTAGTCCAACTCGGTTTTAAGCTACTCCAAATAGATTAAGTGATTTACATATTATGACTGAATTTATGTATTATAATGGATAACTTAAAATGACATGCAAACTGAGAATGCACATTAATAAACTGATAATGACACATTTAAAACTAAGGCATGTATATCTGAAATAACTGAATTATCTGGCCTAGCATGTGCAATTCAAGAACTAAAGAACTACTTAGCTAGGGTTCTGAAATTCATGCAATAAACTGAGTAATAACATAATAATCTGATTTGGATCATTCTAACAGCTGACAACCCAACAATTCTATCTTTCAAGAAACCCTAGGTCTAGATAATATTGAGGAAATCAATAATCTGACTAAAATCTAGGGACCTAATGGGTGAAAGGAACCCACTAGTTAAATCCCACACACCTGGTGACGAATTCCACGGAGAAATCTTTTCATTTCAGGGCTGGAACCGAAGGAAACTTGTTGCGTTCTTGAACTAGGGTTCTTGCCACTTTCTCATTTTTTTTCTTCTAATTTTCTATGTTTTAATTAATGATTTGACTTACATAAGTTCTAGTTATGTTTCTAGGCTTAAACTGACTAAAACCTTATAATGTAGGGTATAAACGACGTAGCTTAGGTGCCCAACGTATAGGGGAAAAACCGAAATAACCCCACTTAAAAATCTTACTGGCTGACCACAGGCACTTTCACGGACCGTGAAAGGAACCACGGACCATGAAGTGGGTCGTGGTCTACACTTGGTAACTACGGATCTGAGGGTCTGTCGAACGAGCCTTACCACGGCCCGTGTGAGGAACCACAGACCGTGAAGGTCCCCGTGGTCCTTACTTGGGCTGAGGTCTAGAGGCTCACATCTAGGGGTCTACTGGTTAAGCTTCCACGGACGCCCCCAAGACCCGTGTGAGGGACCATGGACCGTGAAGGTCCTCGTGTTCCTCACTTAGGCATGGGGATCTAAGGTGGCTAGGGGGGCTACTGGTTAGGCCCCACAGACGCCCCCACAACCCGTCTTCAGAACCACGGACCGTGACGGTCCTCGTAGTCCTTACTTGGGCGAGGGGTGTCTGAGGGATAGGCTAGGAGGTCTACTACCTAGACCTCACGGACACCACCACGGCCTTTCGTCAAGACCACGGCCATGAAGGTGCCCGTGGTGTGATGTCTGGGCTTGGTGAAGTCCAAGTCCTAACCACGGGCAGGTCAACGGACCGTGGACCCTATCACTCTTTGTGAACCCTGCCGCGGTTCACTGTTGCAGGAAATTTTCTGCAATTTTTTTCTTGTTTTTGAGGTGTTACAGTTGAGGTATATTGATTTTGTTTACCAAAGGCGGATGAACTCCATGAGAAGATCATGGAAGAAGTTCATAGTTCCAGATACTCTATCCATCCTGGTTCCACAAAGATATATCGTGACTTTAGAGAAGTCTATATGTGGAGTAGTATGAAGAGGTGTATTGCAGAGTTCGTCACTAAGTGCCCGTATTGCCAAAATGTCAAAGTAGAGCACCAAAGGCCTGGTGGTATGGCTCAAAACGTAGATCTTCTAGAATGGCAATAAGAGATGATTAATATGGATTTCATTATTGAATTGCCGCGATTTCGCAGGCAGCATGATTTGATTTGGGTGATCGTAGATCGGATGACTAAATCAGCCATTTCTTGATGGTAAAGACTACCTTTTCGGCAGAAGATTATGCCAGGTTGTATATTCAAGAGATAGTCAGACTTCATGGAGTTTTTGTGTCCATCATTTTAGATAGAGGTGCACAATTCACCGCACAATTTTGGATGTCTTTTCCAAAGAGGTTTGGGTTCGAAGTAAATTTGAGTACTATTTTTCATCCTCAGACTGATGGTCAAGCAGAGCATACAATTCATACTTTAGAGGATAAGTTCAAGGTTTTTGTGATCTATTTCAAAGGTAATTGGGATGATCACTTACCTCTCATAGATTTTGCTTACAACAAATAGCTATCACTCTAGTATCCAGACGACTCATTATGAGGCTCTTTATGGGCGAAGATGTAGATATCCTATTGGATGGTTTGAGGTTGGTGAAGATGAGTTTATAGGGCCAGACTTTGTTCATCAAGCTATGGAGAAAAACAAGATCATTCAAGAAGGGAAGAAAATAGCACAAAGTCTTCACAAATCCTCTATAGATGTTACGAGAAGAGACTTGGAGTTTGAGGTGGATGATTGGGTTTACTTGAAGGTTTCACCCATAAAGGGTGTTATTAGATTTGGTAAGAAGGGGAAGCTCAGTCCCCGGTATATTGGTCTTTACAAAATATTTAAGAGAATTGGCAATGTAGGTTATGAGTTGGAGCTACCGTCAGAGTTAGAAGTAGTCCATCCGGTATTCCACCTTTCTTTGTTGAAGAAGTGTATGGGCGATCCTTCACTTATCATACCTACTGAGAATATTGGTATTAAGGACAACCTGTCTTATGAAGAGAAAACCGTTGATATTCTAGATCGTCAAGTTCGCAAGTTAAGAACCAAGGAGGTCGCATTTGTCAAGGACTTATGGAGGAATCAATTTGTTGAGGAAGGTACCTGGGAGGCTGAGGAGGATATGAATAAGAGATACCCACATCTCTTCTCTTCTAGAGAAATTCCAAATTAAGGTACTCATTCTTTTCTTAGTACTTTTTAAGTTGATATGCTAAGTTATGTGAATTGCATGTTAGGTGTTTTAGTTGGGTGTTAGATGTTTCCACCCTCCGTTCTATTTAGAGTGATCTTATTCAAGGACGAATGTTCCCAAAGGGGAGATATTGTAAACCCTCCATCTTAGAAAGAACTAAACAAAGTTTGGCCTAAAAGTAAAGTGTGAATTATATGGGGATTTTCCTGGGGATTTGTATGAAAATAAGTATGCTATGGATTTTTGAACTAATCCCCGGGAAAATCCCCATGTAATTCACACTTTTCTTGTAGTTACTCTTCAAGTGTGAGTTTTGGGTCAACTTCAAACAACCATATCTTTCAGCGCAAGAAGATTAAGGTGGCCCACAAAATATTAAATTGAAGGTCGTCGAGTCCTCTTTCCAATGCCATCGAGTTTTCTAAATTGCGTGTTCGGATGAAGGAGATATGTCAGTTTGAGTGCAGGCTGTCTAGTTAAGGAAATTCATCCGTCTAAAAGAGGGGTATTTTGGTATTTTCCCTACCCCACTAGGCCTACACGTTTTTCACCCATTTTGGGGTCTAAACTGATTGGAATCAGTTTTAGTCATTCCAAAATAGCTTAGGGTTGTTTTAGAGAGAAGTTTTTTTAAAAAAAAGAATGCTCAAGATTCTTACAAGCTTTGGGGAAATCATCAAGAACTTAGTTCTTTCAAGGTATGTAAGCTTTCATAGTGTTTGGTTTGTTCGCCCGCATGCCAATCATGTAAATTTCAGCCATGAATTTATTCTAAAGCTGATTGATCCAGATTCTTCATGAAGTTCTTGAGGTTTTAGCTTCATTCATTATAAATGTAGTCTTCTGTGTTCTTGAGGTGGGGGTTCTGCGAAAGAGTGTTATTCTTGACGAATTTTGCGTGGGTTTCATTGAAAACGTTCTGGGTTTTTGAAATTTCGTGAATTTGGACTGAAACTACTTTAGGTATGAGTTGAGCCGAGTTTGGGAGAGGAAGAAAAGATCGGGCAAATATTTGCGCTCAGGTCCGCATCGCGGAGACGCTTAAGATTTTAAGTCTTTAGATATTCACCCCTCTCTGCGTCGCGGAGAGGAAACGGAGTCCTCTACCTCAAAATTTAATTTCACAACCAAAAATTTTATTCATCCTCCACATCGCGCCAGTGTCTTCAAATTGTGTTTCGCTCGTTTCTTATTATCTACTATCTACTCCTTCCTTAATCATTGAGAGATCCTATAGGCTAATCAAGGTAAGGTTAAGAGGAAGGTTCGAGAAAGTTCTTCGAGTCATTTTGAGAAGTCTTCTACAATTATTTATAGCTTGTTTTAAGACTTGAGTAAATGAGTATGAGAATGAGGAGAGTTGAGTTCATATTTTAAAATGAGTTTGAGGGGACTAAGTATTCTCAAGTATGTAACACTTTTACATTTAATACGAGAGGAAACCTTGATTTCAAAATGAGTTCATGAGGAGTTTTTGAGTATTATCTCTTTTAAGAGAATCTTTTGAGAACTTATCTCAAATTGAGGAGGAGTTATGTTTTTAAGTATATGAGCATGAGTTATATATTATTGGGAATAGAATTGAGCACCAATATGGGGATGAGTTCCGTCAACTCAATGTCCTTATAAACAATGGATGCCAACATGGGTAAAGGATCATACTTTTTAGATGATTCTTTATTGCTTTGAAGCATAACTTTATGGATCCACTTGTTTGAGGATGTCTTATACTCCGACAAGGTATTGGACAATTCTGGCAGTGTGGGCGAGATGACGTATCATCACGTAGCTCATAGTGATGGTTGTCGGTTAGAGAATCTCCCAAATAAGTGTAAAGAGTTTATTTATGTATTTTCACATACATTGAGTTATTATCTACTATTTTAAAAGCTTTATACACCTTGCATCTTTTATTGTTGCTTTCATATTTAGTTAAGTTGTGTATTATGGAGTTGAATTAAGTATTCTTGAGTTAACTAATCTTGAGTTGAGTTGATTTTAGTTGAGACGAGGTGAGTATGTTTTCCTTTCTATTAGTTCAAGCTTTTTGTTATGTTACAGTGTTCCCCTTACATGCTTATATTTAATGTACTGACTTCATTTGCCCTGCATTGTTTCATGATGCAAATACATGTATTTAGGATTATCAATCAGTGCTCAGTCGATCCAGTCGCTTTCGAGGTAGCTTTGGTGAGCCTCCTTACTTTCCGAAAGCATGACATTTATATTTCAGTTTTTTTAGGATGTCATGGGTCTTGTCCCAACTTCCATCATAGTATGTTAGATGCTTCATAGACAGTAGTGGTTGAGGAATCTTTTTCTCATTCCCTTGTTGATGTTTTAAAGACTGTGAGTTGAACGCTTATGTTCATTTGAATATTCTTTTTAGTTAAACTACTTTACTTATGAGTTGCGTTTGTAATTGAGATTTCTATTTCACTTGAGTAAGTCTTACGCTGAGTAGTTGAGCTAGGCTAAGGGTTCTCTTGGGGACCAGCAATAGTTCTCGAGTGTCGGCTGCAACACCCCAAAAATACTAGACCAACTCTTGCATGTCGATGCATCATTTCTTATTTAATACAATATGTTTTACTCTTACTTTGGGAACTTGAAATTTTATGATATTTGCAACCTTGCTTAAAATAAATTATTGAATTCATTTTTTAAGGTTGTATATCCTCGTGTTCGAGTTGAAGACTTTGATACGCTGGTTGGTCTATGATTTGAACTCGTGAAGTTGTGTTGGACTGTTTTTGTGCTAAAGAACTGAGGTTTGTGTATAAACTTGTACTTGCACTCTTTTAACTGCTGGTATATCTGAAAGTTGATCTTGGTACCTTGGTTACCTCTTGTCACTTTGCATTGTCGTGTTGGTATCCTTTAAGACGTTAAAGACTCTTGTGTAACTCGCCCACTTGTACAGATTGTTTGATCACTTGGCACTCTTATTGGGACCTTTTCCTTCTTGTGGCTGTGACTTTGTCACTATTGGCATGCCTCTTGATTCAGATCATTTGCCATCTTCACTCTGGAGTTTTAGTCCGTCTTAAGAATGGAAGTTGTCCATTTTTAATTACGAACTAGAAAGCCATTTTTAATATGGTTCTTGGTTCTCTTGATTATTGGGTTTTGACCCTTCTTGATACCTACTTGTGCTTGGTGTGACGACATGATGTATATATTGGGTGAGCCTTGTTGTTGAATCTCTTGGAAAACTGTGCTATGAGTGTTCTTGACATTTGGATCTTTAAATATAAAACTTGATACTCTTATATATTGTTTCCTTGATTTATTTATTATGTTCAATTATGCTGGCCTTGACTTGAGAATGATAACTTGCTGAATTGGAGGGCTCCAAACCTATAGTTTTTACACCACTAAGCTATATGCTTAGCGATAGTTGTTTCTATCGTAGGGACTGTTCGAGATGATGCTTGAAGCTAGCCGTTGGAGATGGATGTTTTGAGAGCCTTAAGGAAGATCACATTTGCATATAGGCATCTATATTTTGTATAAACCTTGGGACTTGTACATATTCTATGTGTTGTATATTTACATGAGATTTTGAGGGTAGATTTGATCATGTCACCATGAGTTGTAATATAAATATGGCTATATGTTTTGTTCTTTTTGGGGTGTGTAAACCCAAGTCTTGTAATATCCTAAATCTACTATTACTTTATGAATGTTTGTGTGAAGCATGAGCAGGCTGATTTCGGTACTCGGAAGCTTGTAATATTCTTGTTATTTCATCCTCGAGTGTGAGGATAATATATATACATGAAAAGCTCGTCGGTTATTTGATTAAATTACTTTTACGAGGTCATTATGCATCTAATCCCTATACTAGACTAAAATCAATATGGCCATAGTTAACCTCTTTTAAGTGTTGCAAGTATTTAATTAGATTTCTTGTTTAAGTGGTAGTATCCTTTCGAAAGGGTCGCTACATCGGCCACGTCCAGGGTGTATGCTCAGGGTATTACACATTGAGTCAAAACATTGATTTTCGTTGGGTAAAATATCTAGTTTGTGTAACGAATCTTGAGGTTCCATTAAATAATTTTGTAACTTGTGTGAGTTGTTGGTTTGGTGAGTTATCGTTCCTAGTATTTTGATCTTCGCAATCGTGAGATCCTATTTGGCGATCGCATTGGGTTATTTTCTTCATAATGGTGTGCATGCTATCACAATCACAAGTTAAATCTCCAATCACCCCAATCGTGTGAGACCTAGTTGCGATCGCGATGGTAAAATTAAATGGTTTGACTGGTTAACTCATCACAATCGTTTGGGCTTGGGGTCATGATCGTGATGAGCCACTGGAACCTAAACAATGATTTTTTTCAAAATTGGGGTATCAATCACATTTCACCATTTTGGTTACAAGAACTCTTCGATGACGATGTCTAAAGTATTTTACGTGTTGAATGATTGTGGTTAGCATTTGTGACCCTAAATCTACATTTCCTACTTATCATTTTCAATTTTGAACATCAAAATCTTGTTTTGAAGTGGCAAGGTTTTGGGATCTTTCAAGAACACAGGTCTTTATGTAAAATGGTGATTAAGAGATGATTTAAACTCATTTTTCAATGGGGTTTTCACTAATGGATTTTAAAATATTTTAGTAATATGATTTTATAAAAATTTCCAAATTTAACCCTAGTTTTCATACATGGGTTTTCGACCAACTTGGGCCCGATTTTAAAAAAATCATTGTTATGGTTATTGTTGGTTCTGAATTCTTATTGTGATCCCATATTTGTTTAAATTTTATAAATTTGGAAACCTGTCAAAAAGGAAAGGATCAAGTACTAGAGTGATTGTTTGATTTCTTGAGGCAAGTGGATCTTTTGACTCTCTGTTAAGTGTATTGAACCTGTATGTCATTGTGTGATTGGGAGTAATGGGAATTGGTGAAGGGTTTTATATATACTTTGTATTGTTAAATTATGAATGACTCTTGCTATTGTAAGTTTGGGTAAAAATGAGAATCTTATTGGTTTGAATGATTTAGTTTATGACTCGGAAAATTGGATGAATAAGATGATTCATTTGATAATATGCCTTCATTAATTGTTGTTAGATATTGGTGTTGATTATCAACATCATATTTGATCATTGCACATATTTGAATTGATGTTGTACCACTTTTGTGATGATATCCTGTAAAAATGAGAGGAATTATGGAGCGGGCCATACGTTTATGGCGGATTCATTGTGTGAATATAGGGAAACATGTCACACATCTATGACAAATTCATTGAAATGATATAGGGATTGGGCCATACACCCGTGGCAGATGCATGGACTGAAGAGTCCCCCATGGGTCCCCTACCGAGAGACAACGGTTGTGTATCATTAGGACATACATGCAACACTCTGTGTGACATTGCACTACATTCCATTGCTCTTCATTTGTTTCTTATCCGTTGTGATGATTATATGTTATCGTTGTTGAGGTGCAATTTGTGAGGTTTTATTTGTACTCTTTTGTATTTGAGTTTGAACATCAAAGTTGGGTTGATTATTTATTGCATGTTATAATTGTGGAGGTTCGGTTGGTGTGGTTGGAGTACTTGC
>JAJOOD010005947.1:0-22120 GCA_029582525.1 Solanum tacnaense | reverse complement strand
TTCTATTGGATATTACAATTCTTTCACATTTAAGAAAAGATGGACATCCAGCCAATCATAATGGCAATAAAGGCATTGATTGTACACATTTTTGCCTTCCTGGAGTTCCTGATACTTGGAACCAACTATTTTATGCTTCTTTATTTTAGTCAAACATTTACATTTTCTCTCTATTTATTGAACCGGTCTCAGTTTATATGGCATATTTCAGATTTTGAAAGTCAAACATTTAATCTTGAATTGAAATCTTTAATTTATAAAGTACTATAAGTTGTCACAACAATTGACAATTAAAAGATATATAAAAAATTACGTCAAAGATAGACTTGTTTGAATCTTGTAATTCGAAAGGTGTCACTCGAATTGAAACGAAGGAAATAGCAAAGTATAAAATAAATATAAGTTTGAAACTTTTTTTTTTCAATTAAAGGAAAAAAGTTTATGGAAAAACTACACCAAATACTCATGACACTTAAATAATTATCCGTATTTGCTCATATACTTAAAACTAATTACACCAACTCTCATTCGATCCTGAATAATTTAAGTGTGTGTTTGGTATGGAGCAGAAAATATTTTCCAATTAGCGTGATTAAATGTCACGACCCAGACCGTCGTGAGTGGCACCCACACTAACTCTCCGGTGGGAGAACCATTACTACAATCCAACTAAACAATTTAAACTACGGAAGCGGGTTAAATAAACTAAATAGAGAAGTTCCCATAAACTTCAAAGGTTTAACAAACAATTAACAACTATTTGCGGAAGAATAAAACCTAGAACCTGAAAATTAATGTACCAAAACTCTACTAACGACAAGTCTAAGAACAAGGGGTACAACCCCCAAACTAAACAACAACTTAACCAATAGTCTAAGTCCGAAAGAGTGGACTTAAACAAGAGAGATTCATGGAAGCCTGAAAGAACTGGCCCACCCTTGAATCCGGTCACGCTCAATAGTCACATAGCTGAAGTACATCAATAGCCACCAGAAGATGCCCTGTACTCAACAAAAATAAGAGCAAGTGCAGTATCAGTACATAACCATTGTGTACTGGTAGGATCATGCGGCTATCCACTAAGTGAAACATATGTAAGTCATTACAACATCATAAACATGCATACACCGAACATATACAATATCAATTATCATTTACGAGCAATGTACAATTTCACATGCTTCAATAAGAGAACCACACCACAACCACTCTTAAAGTCCACTTGTGCCATGTATGAATGAAGTCTCATAACCCCACTCACATTAAGTAGAACTCTTTGAGAAGTCATAAGTCATAGTTCATGATCATGTTCACAACAATAAGTCAATATATAAAGTCATTAGCCCTCTCACGGAACCTAAACTCAAACAGTAAGCACGCCGGAACATGGAAATCGATTCCATATTTATGTCGGAACATGGAAACCGATCCCATATTTATGTCGGAACGTGGCAGCCGATCCCATAGTTATGCCGGAACGTGGCAACCGATCCAAGTTAGTTATGCCGAAACGTGGCAACCGATCCTATTCACACACCACAATCACAATCACAATCACAAGTATATCATCAAGATCATACATTTAAGTCATGATTTCATGGCATTTATCAATTATCTATCTCATTTACAACCAGTGTGATCAACATTGCAAAATTCATACATATAAACGTATCATAATGAAGCAAGAACAATCATACATCACATAATCATAGAATCACAACCATCACCTACATCTAATCCAAGCTTGAATCCCCTAAGACACTTGAATCTTCCCTTTTCGGATTCTTTCCGCTTGTTCTAGGTCTACAAACAACAATTTATATGCAAGGATCAACAATCAAAGGTCTAATTATCCGGATTATAACAAATCCAATAACCCTAGACCAAACCCAAGATCCTAATATCCAATTTAGGGCTTTTTCAACCATAAATTCTAGATCAAAATCCTCCCCCATCGATAATGACCCACTAGATTACGTTTTACGGATCGAAAAATGGATTCGGGGAGTTAAAACCTTACATTTAGCCTCAAGAATGGTGAAAAACGGTCAAGAAGTCGCCTAGGGTCGTTTCCCTAGCTCTAAAGATCGAAAAGTGCCAAATAAGGTCGTTTAGAGGTTTATTAACGACTTTAAGTCGCGTCTGGCCCACCATGGCGGATCCATCCCGCTACAGCGGCCTCGCTCTGGCGGCCTACACGAAGACAAAATGTTACCCGTTCACGCTAAGATCATTTTCTGGAGTTCTACTCGCCAAATTCAATTCTGTAAAGTCGTACGGGTTCCTTAACGTCTTAGCTATCTACTCATGTGGTCCAAATCATAATTAGATCTCTCATTAATTTCCAGATTTCCCTACACCTTAATGACTCCGATTTCATCCAAATTTGGACTAGGTTGAAAAATTCCAAGTTACTACGAAAAAGTTTTATGTCCCCAATTCTTTCTTCATTGACTTTTACCTAACGACGGAATTAGGTCGTTACAATAGATACCAATTTACCCATCACTCGTCCCCGAGTGATCAACTAGGAAAAGACTAGCTAAAGTAAGGGTAGGGTAGTATCTAATCGTCGAATTACTGGAGATACTTGTCTTGTATGCCCTTCTTATCGAATCCCATTACCTCCTAAGGGTTTCACATCTCAAACCTCAAACCAACCAATGAAATACCTACACATCCTCCCTTACAATGCCTTAATGAAGTCATCTCAACACTTGAGTGATAATTATTGTTATATGTAAACTTAACTAACAACAAAAACGATTCTCAATAACCCCGAAAGTTGATCGCACACATATTTGCAACACGTTATCAAGGACTTTGACACAACATCAGGACGAATCTTTTCTAACATAACCATGATAAAATTCTAAATCAATTCTCGCTACAATTAGAAGTGAACCTGAACAAACCAACACACATTTATAATACCCAAACAATCACAGTTCTTAACAACATCTCCATCCCACAACATAAATTCGCATGAGCTTAAGTTATAATAATTTTGATCTTTAGAAATCAGATACTCATCGAGGGATATGTCCAAGCATACAATCTCTCCAACAACACTATCGAAATGCTAGATTTAGTAATTGTAGATTACTTCTTAAGAACAATAGAATTGGACCCAATGATCCCCACATTCAACCACACATAATCGATATATAACCTCGATGACAAGATTAAATATTAGATTGTCGGACAACCATAAATACGCAGGGTAGCTCTTCTATAAATTCTCATAAGCAAGGTGGTACATGTAGAACCACTAAAATATTTTAACAACACCAATTATGTCATTCGAAATAACCAAATCTTCCCAATTTTCCCACTCAACCAAGAGAGCATCGCAGGATTTGGTACCCCTAATCCACCACTAGGGATCCACCAACAAAAGTGAAAACACACGAGAGCATAGTTAGTGAATCATACCCACAATACTAACAACCATCATAAACACTCCGACCATTTACCTTATTATAAACCAATACTTTTAAATGAAACCTTTCTTAGGTACTTTAACAATCAATAATAGTAAACTTACAACTCAACCTAGATGTAAGTCCTTTCAAATGCTCAATACCGGATACAATTGATCATTTCTCACCTTACCAATTCATACCTTGACAAAATACATCACCACAAATGTAGACTCACAATGAAAAATCTGAATTGTAATTTCCACCATATAGCACAATCCCTTTCTCTATCAACATTAGCTTGTACCTTGAAGATTTTATGAATTCATGGATCTCTGTTTATCATTGATCGCATATCCATCGATCTTACCATATATTTCGCTTAAATTTCAATCATACTTATTACTAGACTAAAAAACAAAACCAAGCACTTGTCACCACACTCAAACTAATGTCCGCACACTCCTTTCTCAAGTCTTTTTCGATAGTTTTGACCCATCTGATGGACTTGTGACACTATTACCATAGCCACAACAAAATGAATGAAATCACGCATCTCTGAACTTAATTATCTACTCCTTTAAAGATATCTCTTTAGCCCTTGCAATCAAATAAAATATTCTTGCTCTCGCCTCTCTCTAAAGGTTGTACTACATTTCACTATATTTTCCTTCATTATAACTCTAGCTCTTTCAAATTCTATTTGAGTGGTGTCCCACCCTTTCTTAAAACTTTCCATACAACCACGTTACTCACCAATTATTAGAAAACCACGACCTTGGATACTCACAAGTCGTAATTACTATAAAAAATTTGTTTAACCAACAATCTTATTATATAATTGCATCCCGTCACAATCCATCACGACTCTTATTACCATTTTACCATTACGCTCCGTCATCCTTGACTATCACTACGAATTCAACCTTTCATCAACACGACACCTCAAACTCATGTATACTCATCCAATTCAGAGGACTAACCCAATTTATACGCAATTTCTTACTAACATCCTCAATTGCCTCCACCCAAGTAGACTCAATGGAACTTTCTTTATTTATAAGCTTGTCATTTCGGTATCAATTCACTCATTTATGGCTTAAGATAAAATCACTAATCTTCATACTACCCTCATTCTTCTTAACAAACAAGACAGGAGCACCCCACGGGGAAGCACTAGGACGGATGAAACCTTTATCAAGAAGCCCTTGGATTTGAGCTTTAAATTCTCTCAATTTTGACACCACAGGAATAGACTCAATAGAGGGGGATTCGACCTCAATCATTCTGAATATGAGCCAATTACGCCAAATAATCCTGCCCCACAAGTTTCCTAGCCCGAATGGAGGATATGATCTTAGCTAGCTTAGGCTTGTACACCCCTTCCCACTCTAATCTTTCCCTACCGGGGATCTCTAGAGTTACCGACTTAATATTACAATTAAGCCCGATATAATAAGGGGACAACCAAGTCATGCCTAAGATTATATCAAGTCAGTCATATCCATCATAACCAAATCAACCCAACTCTGAAAATCCATAAACACAACAGGACAACACGATATAAATGAGTGGCTATGACTGACTCTTCAATTGGGTAGAAACATGGTTGGGGGGATCAAGTATATCACAACCACATCAAATTTCAAGGCAATTGAACTGACACATACGAATAAGTAGAACCCGGATTAAACAAAACAATAGCCATCCGGGCACAGACAATAGTAGCTCTTGTGACCACAACATCACACCCTCAAACTCGGTCTTACCCGAAAAAACATACAACTGAGCCTTGTCCTCTTGACGGGCAACCTCATTACCTGGCTGCACTACTCATCTACCTGCATTACCATTTCCTCGGCCTCCATGACCTCGCTGATTTCCTCCTCATATGACCAGGTTCTCTACAATTTTTAACACACCTTATAACTTATATTCGATTGGTGAACACTGAATTAGATTGCGGGGATTAGTTCGACAACGATTCAGGGTCTATAATTATGACTTGGAAAATAGGGGAGACAGGGCTGAGATTCTGTCTCGCCCTGTCCCGCTCTGGCGGGAGGAATCTTGCACTGGCGACCTCGCCTTGGCGGGAAAAGTCCCGCCCCAGCGGCCAAAACGGAAACAAAACCCCTGCCAATAATTTTTCTGGGGTTCTTTTCTTTTCTAAATTCCACAAAGGTTTCCAGCTTTACTTAGTAATTTTAGAATAATCCTCATAATTAGGATAATCGTTGTCTACCCCCGGTCAGTCCCACGATACACGAACCAATTCATTCTTGTTAATTCAGCACCAAAACCCACACATCCCCAGGATACACCCAGACACTCACACGATCCTTAGTCAGGATCTTCCTTTCACAACGAATTTTCACGATACTCAAATATTTACAACTTGCATAACTTCAACGACCAGGCCAACATATTGTTCATATCAAAGTTCAAACATATATTTATTGTGCACATAATCACCTAATCATATTCAAGCAATTACAACTTCACTTTCGCAGTTAATTCAGACAACCAAAAGCACGCATTCAAAGTTTCCAAGACACAATTCACAAATAAGTTCAAATTCTTAATTAATTATTTCACTCCATGGATGACTATTCCTGATCATCCATGGATTAACACCACCCCTAGGGCCAGATACCAATTGGAACCTTCTCAGTTTCCAATTTGCTTTGTTTGTGGCCCTTCAGTCGTGACCACGACGTCTAGTTCACTTCGTTGAAATACCAATTGGAATCGGGAGATACCAATTGGACTCAACTCATACCACAAGCGACAATAATAGCTAGCGAGCCCCACAAAACTGCTAATTTCAATCATAGAACTTGGTCGAACCCAATTCTTAACCGCCTCAATATTTAACTTATGGTAACCAGACCTTAAATCAATCTTAGAGACAACCGATGCACCTTGCAATTTGGTCAAAAAGATCATATAGTCGAGGCAATGGACACTTGTTCTGAATGGTGACCCTATTCAACTGTCGGTAATCTATACACATCCTCTCTTGCTAGCGATGGTGTTACTACTTTTGTTGCTCTAGTTTGGACCAAAGAGTAAAGGAGGAAAGATACCAATTTGTATCACCTAGATACCATTGGATTCAAGTCATAGCACGAAGGAGTAGAAAGAAGTGAGTTTTTCCTAAAGTCCTATAGCCTCTCGAAAAAAAGTACGGACGTCATCGTACCGTTCCACAACACTCTACTAGACTCGTTTTGGTACAATGAGATCAACCAACCTAGGGCTCTGATACCAACTTTGTCACGACCCAAACCGTCGTGAGTGGCACCCACACTAACTCTCCGGTGGGAGAACCATTACTACAGCCCAACTAAACAATTTAAACTACGAAATCAGGTTAAATAAACTAAATAGCAAAGTTCTCATAAACTTTAAAGGTTTAACAAACAATTAACAATTATTGCGGAAAAATAAAGCCTAGAACCTGAAAATCAATGTACCAAAACTCTACTAACGACAAGTCTAAGAACAAGGGGTACAACCCCCAAACTAAACAACAACTTAACCAATAGTCTAAGTCCGAAAAAGTGGACTTAAACAAGAGAGATTCATGGAAGCCTGAAAGAACTGGCCCACCCTTGGATCCGGTCACTCTCAATAATCACATAGCTAAAGTACATCAATAACCACCAGAAGATGCCCTGTACTCAACAAAAATAAGAGCAAGTGCAGTATCAGTACATAACCATCGTGTACTGGTAGGATCACGCAGCTATCCCACTAAGTGAAACATATGTAAGTCATTACAACATCATAAACATGCATACACCAAACATATACAATATCAATTATTATTTACGAGCAACGTACAATTTCACATGCTTCAATAAGAGAACCATACCACAACCACTCTTAAAGTCTACTTGTGTCATGCATAAATGAAGTCACATACCCCCACTCACACTAAGTAGAACTCTTTGAGAAGTCATAAGTCATAGTTCATGATCATGTTCACAACAATAAGTCAATATATAACAAGTCATTGGTCCTCTCACGGAATCCAAACCCAAACAGTTAGCACGCCGAAACATGGCAACTGATCCCATATTTATGCCGAAACGTGGCAGCTGATCTCATAGTTATGCCGGAACGTGGCAACTGATCCAAGTTAGTTATGCCGGAACGTGGCAACCGATCCCATTCACACACCACAATCACAAGTATATCATCAATATCATACATTTAAGTCATAATTTCATGGCATTCATCAATTATCTATCTCATTTACAACCAGTGTGATCAACATTGCAACATTCATACATATACACGTATCATAATGATGCAAAAACAAGCATACAACACACAATCATAAAATCACAACCATCACCTACCTCGACTCCAAGCTTGAATCCCCTAAGGCACTTGAATCTTCCCTTTCCGGATTCTTTCCGCTTGTTCTAGGTCTACAAACAACAATTTATATGCAAGGATCAACAATCAAAAGTCTAATTATCCGGATTATAACAAACCCAATAACCCTAGACCAAATCCAAGATCCTAATATCCAATTTAGGACTTTTTCCACCATAAATTGTAGATCAAAACCCTCCCCCATCGATAATGACCCACTAGATTACGTTCTACGGATCGAAAACCGGATTCGGGGAGTTAAAACCTTACCTTTAGCCTTAAGAATGGTGAAAAACGGTCAAGAAGTCGCTTGGGGTCGTCTCCTTAGCTCTAAAAATCGAAAAGTGCCAAATAAGGTCATTTAGGAGTTTATTAACGACTTTAAGTCGAGTCTGGCCCGCCATGGCGGACCTATCCCGCTACAGCGGCCCCGCTTTGGCGGCTCCAATCGCGCTCTGGCGGCCTACACGGAGACAGAATGTTACCCGTTCATGCTAAGATCATTTTCGGGTGTTCTACTCGCCCAAATTCGATTCCGTAAAGTCGTGTGGGTTCCTTAACGTCTTAGCTATCTACTCATGTGGCCCAAATCATAATTAGATCTCTCATTAATTACCAGATTTCCCTACACCTTAATGACTCCGATTTCGTCCAAATTTGGACTAGGTTGGAAAATTCCAAGTTACTACGAAAAAGTTTTATGTCCCCAATTCTTTCTTCATTGACTTTTTCCTAACGACGAAATCAAGCCGTTACATTAAGATTGTTTGAAAATAGGGGTGGAGCTTGGTGGGGGTTTGGATGAACCTATATTTTTTTTTAATCTTGTATTTATATTAGAAAATTAAATAAATATATATCTATATTAACTTGTGAACGCGAGCAATCGTAAGGAATAGATCATGATTGTGGATACGTTTTCCATGCTAGAGTTGTGATTTCGAACTCCACTATCAATAAAAGTTTCTTTTAAAAAGAAGAAGCACGCTTTGTAATATTTTTTATCTTTTGTCCAAAAATTTAAAATCCACAAACTCCTAATTTTGGCGCCGCCTCTATAATGGAAAATATTTTTTCTCGAAAAATTAACTCCTTTAAAATGAGGAAAATGATTTCGCTAATGAAGGTTGAGAAAACAAACTTCATCCTTTCAATTTCGTCATTAATGGCTGTTTCGCTTCCTCTTTTTTTCTTTCACTTTTGCTATTTCTTCTTCGTGAATTATCGCTTCAAGCAAATTATATGTCAAAAAACTCGAAATATCGAGAGGATTTCGTATCTAAATTTTGAGACTATTAAAAGTGATTAAGTTGATCGAAGTTGAATCCGTCAGTGTATATTTCATATATGTATATTTCATGCATAGTTAAACTATATTCAGTTTTTTTAAGTGTACATTAATATATAGTTAATGTATAACTCATGTATAAGTAAGTTGTATTGTATAACTATTGACAAACTACTTTATTGTATATTTAATGTATCTTTTCTTATAACTTTCGATTATTCTTTTATATAAATAAAAATATAACTATATTTATTGTAAACTAATTTCTATTCCACTTTTAACAATTGAAAAACAAAGCTATAAAAAGAGAAAGGAGGCATAAATCTTTTTTCTTCTGCAACGCCGGTGACTTTCTCCAAATTCTCCGGTGATTTTCCCAAAATTCTCCGGTGAGTGGTTATATGTTCCTCGCTATGCTTTACTGGAGACAAATCAATTTTTATCTCGGAATGGAGAAGTATTGTGAGATTGCCTATTACCTGTTTGATAAAATGCATGAATTAACTGTTTAATTTAGCTGTGAGATGCCTATTACTTATTTGCTTTTGTTTGTGATTTTGTTTTTGGAATTCCTCCTGGAAAATGCCTAATTGAGTTTATTTGCTTGTATTTACGTTATATTGTGATTATCTGAGATTTAGAAGGATTCAAAGACTGATCCCAATTGATAGATGAAGATGAAGAAGAAAAAGAAAAAGTCTTTTAGAGAGGAGATTATCTAGAGAGAGTAATTGTAATTGGTATTCTTTCCAATCATTTTTGAAAGAACTAAATTCTTAATGAATATTAGCTAAACTAACTGCTAACTACTTTTAGGAGGAGGATTAGTACTAGTTAATTCTATTAGGTAGTTAATCATGTAGCAAGCTAGAAGGACTAAAATGCCCCTGCTTCACTAGGTGATTCCTCCTTCAATATTTCCCCTCAAGCTAGGTACTGTGAAGATGTTGAATAGTCCTAGCTTGAAGCTTTAGTGTTCATGTGTTGGCCCCTGGTAAGTCCCTTTGTTAATATGTCAGCAGGTTGCTCTTGTGTAGTTATGTAGTTGGTAGCTACTAGACCTTGAATGATCTTCTCCCTTATAAAATGGCAATTTATCTCGATGTGTTATGTTCTCTCGTGATATACAGGGTTAACTGCCAACTGCATTGCAGCTTTGCTGTCACTGTAAATGTTTATTGGTGACTTGACTTCAATGCCAAGGTCTTTCATCAACCCCATTAGCCAAACTAGTTCAGCCACAGCTGTAGCAAGGCTTCTGTATTCTGCTTATGCTAATCTTCTGGAAATGGTTGACTGTTTTTACGATTTACAAATAATGGTTGAGTCTCCAAACTTGACGAAGTATCCTATTTCTGATTTTCTTGAATAAGAGCATGCAACCCAGTCAGCATCACAGTATGCTGACAGTAAGACCCCTTGTCCTGATTATTTTTTGAGGTATGTAACAACTCTGAGGGCTGCTTCCATGTGTGACTTATTAGGTGCTTTTAGAAATTGGCTTTGTCCTGATTGTTTTTTGAGGTATGTAACAACTCTGAGGGCTGCTTCCATGTGTGACTTCTTAGGTGCTTGTAGAAATTGGCTTAGAGTCCTACGGTGTAGGAGATGTCAGGCCTTGTCATAGTAATATATAGAAGCTTACCTATTAATCTTTGATAGGTAGTTTGGTCAGCAAGAGTTCCTGCTTTTCTATTTTCTGCTTGGTTAAGATGATCGTCATACTCCTTAGTGGTGAGCTTAACACTTGTATCCGTAGGTGTCATGGTAGGTTTAGATGCTCCTAGTCCAGTTTCAGAGAAAAGTTCTAATGCATATTTCCTTTGATGCATTAGAATCCCTTCTTTAGATCCAGCAAACTCTATTCCAAGGAAGTATTTAAGCTCACCTAAATCTTTCATCCTGAATGTCTTTTGCAGTGTAAGTTTTGTGTCTTCAATCAGCTTTAAACTATCACCTGTTATACGCATATCATCAACATAAACTAATACTATAGTGGTACCTTCTGTAGTTTTCTTAATGAACAATGAGTGGTCATGTTGACTTTGCTGAAATTTGAACCTTGGAAGTGCCTCAGTGAGCAAGACATTCCATTGTCTTGGAGCTTGTTTCAATCCATACAAGGATTTTATGAGTCTGCATGGTGTCTTAGACTCCCCCTGACTCATAAAACCTTGAGGAAGTTCCATGTATATTTCATCAAGAAGGTCACCTTGTAAGAATGCATTGTATACCAGTCTTATCAAAGGTGAAAAGCGCAAAAAAACTCTAAGATCCGTGGGGGATTTAAGCGCAAAAAAGCTCTAAGGTCCGTGGGGGCTTTAAGCGCAAAAAAGCTCTAAGGTCCATGGGGGCTTTAAGCGCAAAGCGTAAATAAAGCATAAGTTTTAATGAAAAAAGGCGCAAAGGGAGAATAAAATACAAATGTATATGTTTAGTCCAATACTAATAATTATAAACATGAATGACAAATATATGACCAAAGAAATTGAAAAAAAATTATGATAAAGTGAAATATCAATTGTTTAGTGTCACTTCTTCATAAGAGGCTCGTTGGCAAGGAAAAGTTTGTCTTAGAATCTTGATGACGACGCTGAAACACACATAAAGCGAGGTGAAGCGCTCAACATGTTTTGAGCCTCACTTCAAGGCTTAAGCGCGCCTTTGATAACATTGTTGTATACATACATTTGACGTATATGCCAATGCTTGACTGCAGCAATAGCTAGAACAGACCTGACAATTTTCATTTTCACTACTGATGAAAATGTTTCTTGGTAGTCAATCCCTTCCTTTTGACTATAGCCTTTGGCAACCAACCTTGCGTTAAACCATTCAACCTCTCCAGATGCCTTGTAGTTAACTTTGTAGATCCATTTACAACCGAAAGATCTCTTTCCTTTAGGTAGAGGAACTATATCCCAAGTAATGATTACTATCCAATGCCTCAATTTCTAGTTTCATTGCATCCACCCAACTTGGATCTTTAACAGTCTCACTATAACTTGTAGGTTCTACATGGAAGAAGATTTGGCTATGAAAGCTTGATATCTAGGAGATAGATGATAATAGGTAATATAGTTGGACATAGGATAGGGAGCCTCCTTATGTACAGTCATGGACACAAAGTCCTTCAACCATATCGGTGGATTCCTTTCTCTACCTGACTTCCTAGTTTCAGATTGAGAGTTTCCTATGGACAGAGGTTGAGTAGTGACCACTGGCTCTACATCCGACTCAGGTACAACCTGTGATTTTGAAGACTGTCTTAGTACAATCCGAGTGTCTGTACTTGGGCCAGAGGATTCCACGTTTTGCCTTTGAGAGTTGTAGCAGGGTGTCTCATAGATATGACTATAAGGATCTAATGGGGGAAGCAAGATGTGAGCAGTAGGAGATTGACTTTTGAAGGGAAAGGTGTCTTCCCTAAATATGACATCCCTGCTTCAAACAGATTTTTTGTGTATATATCATATAGAAGATATCCTTTCTGAGTTGTAGAATATCCTATATGGATTGCCATCCTAGATCTAGGTTGTAACTTGTCAGCCTCATTGAGAATTTTTGCATAACACAAGCATCAGAGAACCTTTAGATGAGTCAGAGAAGGTCTTTTATTGTATAAAACTTCATACGGAAACTTGTTTTGCAGGACTGAACTAGGAAGTCTATTGAGTAAATAAACAGCTGCTAACACACGTAGTCCCCAGAACTTTATAGGTATTTCAGCCTGAAACCTGATGGCTCCAGTCATTTCAAGCAAGTGCCTATGCTTCCTCTCGGCCACCCCATTATGCTAAGGGGTATACGCACAACTTGTTTGATGAATTATGCAAGTTTGTTGAACATGTTACCACATGCTGAGTTTACAAACTCAGTTCCATTGTCTGACCTTACTATTTTAACCAACTTATCAAACTGAGTTTGTACTTGAGTTAGAAACTGTTGAATCACTACACACACATCAAACTTTACTTTCAGCAAAAATACCCATGTCATTCTACTAAAATCATCCACCACAGTTAAGAAGTATCTATGATCATCAAAAGTATTAAATCTGTGAGGACCCCACATTATAGATTAGGACTACTACATGTTACAGTAGGTTGTGTCCATCTTCAGATCAAAATAATACTCTTTCACCCAAATTGGATGACCTGCCTATTAATCTTGAATTTGACCGAACCTTTTTAAAATCTTTTTTTATCTATCAAGTTTGTGTTGAAAATAATGTAGTTGATTCCTGTATTCAAACCAAAAGTTGCTCAATCCAAACTTGGTTAGCTGAGCTACATCATCTATTACTGGAAAGGGGAAATAATGAGTAATGAAGATTCATCTGCTTCTTATACTGAGTTACTATCTATTAAAAAAAAATGGAAGAGTGTATTCAAGAATAATTGAAATGTACTATGGTGGCAATATCTTATCCAAAAAAAAAAAGGTTTATTGTGTGCAATGTATTTAATTCTTGGAAGCTACTGTATATTAATTGTTATAAATGGGTGGCACACTACATTAACCATTTAACTGTATAGAACTTGCAAAAGTTTTCTTTTAATGTTTTTCTATTGATGTTAATAAGAAGAACGAAAGCTACAATGATCATAATGCGTTTTGTCAAGTTTGCTGGATTATAGCTTGGACATCTTCCATTGTGTAGCTGATGTACAATTAGTTTGTCTTGGGCACCTGAAAGCTTCTACTATTAAATATAGTTTGTGCATTCATGTGGGAACTTTTGACTTAAATTATATGTAATATCTCAAAGGAGGACAGAGGATATAAGTGTTTTAGTGCCGCAAATCTCTTTTCTTTTTTTCCTTTTTTTTTGCTTCTGGCTTATGATATTTGAACTTACATGATTTTTTTATTTGTATTTATTTCAGTTGATTATCCAAGGCTTGAAGATGGAAAACAGTATAAAGGATGAACTCTACTCTGACATTTTTGATATGTCAAATCTTCAATCAAGTCTTAGGCCGACTACCAATTCTGGGAACAATGATTCACATGGTATGAACTTCAGCTGATAATGAAAATTAGAAATGCATTTTGCTATTAACATTTGAATATCAAATTGCTTACCATAATGTGGTGCTCTTATTCCTAGATTGCATATTTGTTGGAATAACTATCAAAGTGGAAGACTAAAGGTCTTCATTTACATCTTAAGAAGTTTTATTCTAAAAGGTCTTCTTCACTGGCTACTCTCAGTAGATCTGGATTGATTAACCATTGTTCTTTCCCCTCTCCTTCACCTTCCTTAGTTTGCCAAAGATTATTCAAAACTTAAAGAACTATATTATCTCTCCTATCCTTCCCTATTTTCTCGTTTCAAACATTATTAAACCTCTGATCGTGATTGTGAGTAAATATGTTGGTTAAATGCTGCTAAGTGGAGATGTTCTCTTATCTATGTATAGTTTTCTTGGTTAGGATCTCTCCTGTACATAGTTTTGTTAATAGTGCTGACTGCAATTAACATCTAATGCCAGAGAGTGAGTGGTGCGACGTGTGGAGTGATGATGGAGATTTGTGCCATGATTCTACTGATAAACTGGATAAAACAACTGAAATGGACAGGGAATGGCAGAGGCGGCATGACCAATTCCACACTGTATCCTTACAAGTTTAATCTGCTTGATAGCATCCAGAAAACAAAACTAGATGTGTCCCTTTTGGTTGCAAATTCAATTTGTATTTGGAATTCCTGATGAATTATTAGGTCGGATACCGTGATGGTCTTATAGCAGGGAAAAAAGCTTCAGTTCAAGAGGGATTTAATGTTGGTTTTACAGACTCTGTATATGTTGGTTACAACTGGGGTCTTGTCAGAGGTATCACTAGGTAAGTATATGCATTGCATACATGGAATTCGTAGAGAGTTGAGTTTGTGTACCAACTAGAAATTTTCTTCGTGCCATTTTAAATTTTAATTTGATGTTTTCTCCTTTTTTCCCCTCTTTGAAGCGCTTTGGCCTCTCTTCCCAACGGCTTAATAGAAAGAATGGTTGATACAAAGGAAATCCAGAACAAGTTCCAGCACTTACATGAGTCTGTGCAATCTCGTTCAACTGTGGAAATGCTTAAGGTGTTCCATGATTATCTGACAAAGAAATCGGAAGAGAGTGCTAAAAATGACAACTCTAGCTCCTGCTTGGCTGATTCCAGCGACCTCAGTTCCAATGACAATCTTCTTGAGAATTACCAGAAAGAGCTTCAATTACTTATTGATGAATCAGGGCTCAAATTGCATGTAGATACAAAGAAGTAGCTTTTCCTTTTCCTGCTTAGCTCATTGAAGTCACTTCTAGTTTTCATCACAATCCATGAAAATTGCATTCAAAAAGAAAAAAAATAGTACACTTGAATGCATAGTTTGTAGATAGAATATTTCTATTTTCCAACATTGTATGTGTGGTTTTAGTTAAATGCTTTTCAGGTGATAGTTTGGTTGACTTCCACTTTTATGTGGTTAAGAGTGTTAAACTCTGAACTTTTCATTTTCTCAATAGTTTATTTTTGTTAATTCCAGCTTTTTTGGAATCATAAGTTGATGAAGTGTCTGGGGAAAGTCCTTTTTTCGTGCTTTCCCATCTGGTGTTCGGAGCTCGCATTGAAGCCTCGACTAAATCTGGATCGTGCACTGTAGGCGTCAACCCGAGACCTCTGGTTAATGGTGAAGCAATCCCACTACGTCCACAACCCATGTTGGTGAAAGTCCTTAACAAACTTTGGCCTGATTGATTAGAGAAATCAAATGGGTTTCTGGACTATTCAAACAAATTTTTTGGTCTAAAATTTGAATGGATTTGACTCTGAAAATTGGCTATAGAAGTTAGGTTTTGAAATTATTTTGCAGCTCTATTTGCTTTTTTACGTTTTTGTATTTGCATCAGCGTGCTGTATTAGAATCTAAGTTTAAACAACAAAGCTTTAGAAAAAACTTTACCAAGACGTGAATGGGGATATTAGATAAGTGTAGTAACTCTATTTTTTGACCTTTTCATCTTAGAAACCAAGTGTTGAAATGTAGTCCCTTTGAAAGAATGTCTGTTAACATCTCTACTGAGATAACTACAACATCAAGGCATTTGGAATGTTGCTGGAAAAGCAATTTGATGCAATCAAATTCATCCAGATCATGTGGTTTGTACAAATCTGTCTTCACTGACCATGGTTGTTCTTTATCTCTTTATTTGTTCATTATAGTAGTTTCTTTGGTAAAGAAAGTAACTATTCGTTATGTCCATGGAGATGTGCATATAGCTGTTTTGTATCATTGTCAAACAGTGGCAGCAAAATAATGGAACTCAAAAGCACTAAATCACCAAGTGGATTTTCATTATCATTTGATCAACTACTAGCTGCTCCAACCAACTTCAAAGAAAAAAAACAAAACTTTACAGCCCACATCAACAAAAAAGGCGCTTTGGGTCAACTACCTGGCTTCTGCTGCAGGTTCTGTTTATTGGTTAGTGTTTTTGATGCTTTGCTTTGATCAGTGTGGTTCAAATCAAGTTTGTGACTTTGGGATGTGGGAGCAAGCATACATATGGAGTTGTTATACCACTTGTCATTTTTCCTTTTTTTTTGTCCTTGTATGAGTTATCGATCTTTAGGATTTGGCGGGTGAACAATGATCAGTTGGATTCATGAGAGAGTAGTATCTCCAACTTGAGAGAATAGTATCTGAAACTAAGTGATCTTTAGGAGAAAAAGCTAAAAGTTTTGTGATAGTAAATAACTTTAGCTAAGATGCAGTTGTTTCGTCCATATACATGGAGCAGTTAGTGTTTGAATTGTTCCTACTCTTCGATGAACTCTACAATCTCTTCTAACCAATATTTGAGCTGTTAAATTCAATTTGCTCAGTAGTGATTACTGGTTAAATGCATGTCAAAAGCATTTTATTGGCATATTTCAGATAGTAGCTGAGATGATAGTTGAAGATAATGGTACCATAGCATGTCAGGATACATATAAGAAATATTAGCCAACTATAGATAAAGCCATAGATTGAAATACATAAAACCTTTCACAGCAGTACTAAAGTATGTGTAGGCATAATCCTCAGGAAACAAGCACACTAGAAAGCTCTATTACAAAGTACTTGAGATTCCATGATGATGTTTTCCACCATCTAATCCCAATCGATTCCTTTAATGCCTTTAAGCTGAAATCCTTGCACATGTTGGAGGGTTGTGAATTGTGAGCAACAAGCCAGTTGTTCCTGGACGAAAGATTGTCTTACTAGCTCCGCGCTGATGTCCACCTATGCCACAATGGAAGTATGTGTTCATTGTAACTCATCTATGAAAAATATTCTGTGTATTTCAAGATTTCATCTAGTAGCTTGGTTATGACATATAGGGACAGAATTGAATTAAATGGTATGAGTTTTGTACTGACCTGGAACTAGCATCAGTTGCAAGCCTGAATTGGTCTAGGATGTGTGAATCCTGATGCGCTGCGCCTGAGGTGAGGTTCCCATTTAGATGTTGGCAATACTGTTTCAAAAGCCTCCACGAGCAATGCAACCTTTCTCTTGCGAGCTGGTGCAAGTTTGTCCACTGCTCGTCGGAGTGCGAAATCAAGCATCCAGTCCTCTGCATTTTTCCTGTCATCCATCATCTGATGCTTGAGATCAACTTTCTCTGCATCTGGATCTGGCTTCAGTGGCAGGAAATTTGGTGGTCGTGGATTGAAGTCTCTTGACTCCTCTGGCTCCTTAGTGTCATTGCGCCTGGCTATGCCTCTCAGGTTTATGTACCTCTCAGACATTTCTTCACTCGAATCATATTTTGCATGTGTCTTCTTATCTTTGATTTGGTTCTGCTTTTCCACACATGCCTCAGTTGTTTGATCCACTTCGACACCAGCTGCATTTTCACTTCCATCTTCAGCTTGATGGCTTCCATCACTCTCGTCCTTGAGATCTGCCTGTACTACCAACTGTCGAGCATTATTGCCATGACCATTTTCATCTCCTTGTTCACAGCAATCTGTTTTTATTTCTGTATCTTCCATCTTGACAACAATGTTTTCATCCGAACGTTCTTCATGATCCTTACAGGTTTCATCTTGCACTTCATTGAGATAGCAAACATTGAGCTCTTGATAGCCTGTAAGTGCAGCTGCATCATCATCTTGAAGAGTTATGCATTCCTCGTGAGAAGTTGAAATTTCATCTTCTAGACAGAAGGTTTCTTCTGCCTTAACAGCAGCCTGACAATCCATTGTTGCTGTCTCACTATCTGTACCATCCAGAATCAAATTGACATCTAGAGAGATAAGTGTAGTGTCCTCAGACACTTCAACACACTCATCAATGTCACATTCTGTATGTGAACAGATAGATTCGGAGTCATCATAATCATAACTTGTTCCAGAGATGATACTTTCTTTATCAAAGGACTCTTCCAGAGTGTTGTCAGATAGAAGTTCAGGATTAGATGATTTTTCCGTGAACTCCTCGCTGATAACTGAATCATCAACCAATGTGATGGGATCTATATCATCTGAGATTGAACCAGTTTCGTCTTCGCTAAATGCATAGTACTTCTCTACATCCCAGTCCATATCAGAAGCTTCAGATTCTAGCTCCTCTGTTGTTGCTTCCATCTCTATTTCAGTATGCATACTCAAGGATTCAAAATCCACTTCGTCTTGAACCATGTCACTGGCACCTTCATTCAGATTCTCTGCAGGACAAAAGCCAGGTGTGTTGATTTCTGTTGAAATAGCTTCTCTCTTTTGATCAAGATTGTCCTCGGTATCATCTGCTGCCACTTCACTGCTTTCACCAGAAGGTACAAGATCAGTGACAGAAGAATCAATGATGTAATAATCATCTACCGAGTTGGTCTCTTCCTTTTCGTTGCTATATATTTCGACAAAAAACTCCTTGTCATCTTCATTTGTCAGAGGAGCTACCTTCTCTGTAGCACTCTCTATTTGTTTTAGCACATTATCATTCATGCCTAATCCACGAGGATTAGCTCGACGAGGAGAGACACATCCCAACTTGAAACTCCTCTGATTCTTCAACGTACGCCTTCTTGCTGACAAGAAACACTTCAATGGAGGCAAAGGAGGGTGATGATGACCATTAAGAGAGCAATATGTATATGGACAAACCTTGAAAACAGAAGTTCCATCTGATTCTGTTCCTCCAGGACTAAGTTCAAGATATGAAGGAAACTTAACTTCTTTCAAAGTTGATGAACATGTAGCCCTTTTTACTTGGAAATCATCATACACAACAATAGGGGTACATGATGAAACTCTTGTTGGTTTAAAACTAGGAATTCTAGCTAACAAACTCCTTATTGGTTTATTAACAGAACTAGCTGAGCCTAACTTTGAGTTACTTGAATTCTTTCTACTACAACTTTGTGAATAAGTTTGAAGGCTCCTTGAACTTACCTTAGATTGCTCTTTCCTTGCAACAGAACTGCTTGTGGACTTCATATAATTTGGAGTACATATTGATTGTTGTTGTTGCTGATTCTGATTCTGATTCTGACGCTGACGCTTTGTTGGTGTTGATGAGTTAGTACTAGGGGGTGGTTTGCCTGGCTGAGGTACATTTTTTCCGAAATTTGGTGAGTGGGAGATTTCATATTCTAAGTGTTTGGTTTTGCCTGATTTCTTCATCATCTTTTTCTTGAGTTCAGCTTTTCTATTCTTGATGGTTTCATGGTTTTGTGATATAGGAAAAGATGGTTTGTGGTTCATTATTTGGTTGTTGGCTTTAATATGATCAGTTTTGATACCAAGCTTGTTGAGGACTTTTTTTTGCACCATCTTAATTTGGTTTTGGGAAAAGAAAGATATATTCCTTTCAAGGATTTATGGATTTGAGGTAGTGTTTCTTCTTCATGAGATAAAGAGAGTTTTAGTTCATGAAGAAAGGCTGTTTTTGAAATCTCAACTACCAGAGATTCCAAATGGTTTATTTGCTTTTGGTTTGTAGGCAGCCTTTTTTTTTTTTATGTTCTTGTCTTGCTTTCTTTTTGTGTGTGTATGTAGGTGGGGGTGGGGAGTGGGGTAGGGGTCTTCTTGCTTTTTGGTGTTTGATTTGTCATGTGGGAAATTTTTAATGTTACAACGACATAATCAGTATAATCTCACAAATGAGATCTGGTGAGTGTAGAGTGTACGCAGAACTTATTCATATCTCGAGGAGGTAGAAAGTTGGTCAAGTGCAACAAATCAAAGTATTTATGAAAAGAGGGAATAACATTTTCAGTGTAATTCCACAAATGGGTTTGGTGAGGATGGAGTGTACATAAAACTTATTCATATCTCGAGGAGGTAGAAAGTTGGTCAAGTGCAACAAATCAAAGTATTTATGTAAAGAGGGAATAACATTTTTAGTGTAATTCCACAAATGGGGTATGGTAAGGATAGAGTGTACGCAAAACTTATCCATATTTCGAGGAGGTAAAAACATTGATTTCGAAAGATCTTTGGTCAAGTGCAACAAATCAAAGTATTTATGAAAAGAGGGAATACGACAATGGAGAAAACATGTCAATTAATAAAAAAAAATTAATGATAAGATTAAGATAAGAATTAGATGCTGACCTGCACTCGATTGGGAGGTCATAGGGCCCTGTGGCCCTTTTGGTTTTTTTAATTTTTATGTTCATTTTGGTTTGCATTATTGTGATATATGTGACAAATCAACATATGGCACTGTCTCGTTAAAATAACTGATGGATTATTTGGTCCAATACAAAGTAATCCTAATTATGATTCAATTTTCACAATATTTAAATCATATATTTTACTTTTGTACTTGGCTCATCTAATGTTTTTTTTGAGCCGAGGACACTAGGTAAGGATAAGGTTTGTGTACATCCCATTTATGGAATCATAATGAGTATGATATTGTTGTTGTTATGATCCTGAAATTATAATTTCACCTTCTATATGTGATAGATAATCGTAAGATTTTGAACTTAAATTTTATTCTGATTTAGCTTATAATCATAATGAAATACTTAATAAATTAATCTCAAACTTTATATATCAAGGGATGACAGTTTTTTTAGTAAAACAACTTGGTATTATAATGAGATTTGTTACTCCTATCAATCAATAGTACTTATATATATATATATAGTCTCTCGATCATTATCAAATCGATTGCAATTTTTTTCTATTCATGAAGATCCCACCGAAATACTATATTATTATTATTTTTGAAAAAATGGCAATGATAGGAGCAATAATTTTAGTTAAAGATCAACTTAGTTGGACAAACCATAATGGCATAAACTATGGGAGCATAACATATGGTTTAACTGATTATGTAGATCTTTAATATATATACCCAAAGCCATTAGTTTTCAAGTAATAAACCTTATTAAATTAATCATAGTTCTAATTAAAAAGCTAAAACATTTAGATCAACTTTCTAAAAATATTAGGGATGAGGAATATTATCTTCTTTTTGTGCTTTATTAGAATAAAGAAAATAAAATAATGGGAATGAACAGAAGACAAATCTTGTATTCTAGGGTGATTTAGTTGACCATTAAAAAATCAATGGACTTGTTTAATTTATTTTACTTTTCAAAAAAAAAAAAAAAGTTAGTGGAAATGGCCACAAATTTGGCAGAAAAAGGAATTTTGAGTAAATGGTCGGCAAATAAAAGTTGGGTTATATTTATAGTACCCCACCATGAGGTACTGAGGAGAAGCGTCTAATTTGTACACCAGATTTTTGCAGACGCTCCTCACCTTTTTTTTTTTTTTCCTCTTTGCTTTTTCTTTAAGGAAAAATAAAAAGTAGTGGTTAAATTTAAAAAATATCGAGAAGATCATTTTGTAAGTTGGGATGTTTAATTGAAATAGAAAAAAGATGAGTTAAGATGTCAAAACATTCATTAATTATAATATATTCAATGTATATTGTATGCAGATTTAATTTTTACCTTAAAATAAAGTAGAAAGATGATTTTTGATAAATCTCGGAGAAAAGAGATGTTTATCTTTTGATAATGTT
>JAJOOD010005946.1:0-24902 GCA_029582525.1 Solanum tacnaense | reverse complement strand
ATTTTGCATGTCCTAAAAGATGGGAGAAAAAAGTACTTACTTATTTTATTTTTAAAAATTAAAAAAAATATTTATTCAATTCAATTAACTACCTCCCACTATAATTGTCTTCTTTATTATAAATGATACTCTTAATTATATTAATAAAATACTCATAATTATCTAATCTTTCATATTTATTAATTCCATTATTTAATTTTGCATGTCTTAAAAAATGGGAGAAAAGATTATTTACTTATTTTATTTTTTAAAAATTTTAAAAAATAATTATTCACTTCAATCAACCATTTTAGTGTAGTTGTGCTTGGGAAATGCTCCAACATAATTATCAATGTATTTTTTTTTATAGTAGCAAGTCATCTAATGAGATGATGTATTTATGGATATTTATCTTAATTACACTTACTTATATGTGTTTTATTCTCAGTAAAATTTCTTTATAGACCAAGATTTCTCATCTTATTGGTTGGAAATTTTATATTTTTTCTTTATTACAATTTTTTGCTCAACATGTGCTAAAATTTGATGATTAATTCTCTGTCATATATATCGAGAAGCTTGGTACATATAACGAATTTCTTCTAAAGTAATTTTATGCAGTCAATCTTTAAATTCATAAAAACAAATTCTGCTCCTATTTTATTTCTTTTTTTTATGATATGTATTTTTCTTAGATTAAAGTTGTTCAAGAATATGATAAGTGATTGATACTATGTAACTTTGAAAACTGTTTTAAAGTTTATGACTCAAAAATATTGGTAAAAAATAATTTCATAACAAGAAATTAATCATATTTATATTTGTAAATATTTTTGAAATTAAATAAAGAAAGCAAAAGAAGGAACAAGGAATTAAAAAGAAAATAAGAACTCTTCTATTATATATATATATATATAGGTTAATTTTTCATCTCCCATATTTTAATACATTATTACTCCACAATAATAAAATTAATTAAGAATTATAAAATTTAAAGGTAGATGAATACATGAATGTATATTAAAATCTCTTAATAAAAACAACAATTATAGTAGGAGGTGAAAAGTTGATTGAATTGAATAAATATTTTTCATCTATATCGAAAAGCTTGGTACATATAACAGATTTCTTCTAAGGTAATTTTGTGGACTCAATTTTTAAATTCATAAAAGCAAATTCTGCTCCTATTTTATTTCAACTTTTTTTATGATATATAATATTCTTAAATTAAATTTGTTCAAGAATATGATTAGTGATTGGTACTGTGTAACTTGGACAACTATTTTTAAGTTTATGACTCAAAAATATAGGCAAAGGTTAATTTTATAGCAAGAAATTAAAAAGAAAATAAGAAGTCTTTTGTTACAAATAAATCATTTGTATTGGTTCATAAAATTAATAACATGCACTATGCATAATATATGTTAATGCATTTGAAATAATTGTTATGAATAGTGCGACAGTCAAAACTATTCACTAAGTAACAGTAATATTTTAATTTTTCATGTTAAAGATATCATTCAAGTAAATAATTAGTAACTTCTTTCTATATTAATGATATATTTAGAAATTGGATAATTCATCTCCTTTGTCATATGTTTATAAATGTAGTTAATACCTTTTGTTTGGAGGGAAAAAAAAAAGTGCATTATCCATAAAAATGAAATTGTTCAATTTTATATCTATTCTATATAATAGATGACTCAATATTATTAATTGATGGTCCATCAATTATTTTTATTTTTTTATATTTTTTAAATTATCTATATCGTATATACACATAAAATTAAGCATATACAAAGCGTTATGATACTTTTTTCTAACAAAAATTCAAAAAAAAAATTCTCATTTTCATATTGTTTTCATCTAATTATTTTAAAGAATCTAATATATATTAATAAGAAAAAATCAGCTACAGAATAAAAAATTGGATGTGACACTTTTCTAGGGTCACCATTTTTATTTATTTATTTCTTTTCTTTTTTTTATCTTTTCTTTCTGTTTTTTTCATTTACCTGTGTTAAAAAACTATTGAAGAAGACAAAGGAAAAAATAATGTCCAGTATATTAGCGGCACTTATGCATATCAATAACTATAACATATAAATGTAAGAATTAAAAGAGAAATAAACAAAAAACAAGTCTTAGATCTAATCAAAATAAAATTTCTCTCTTTATTTCTACTTAATTTATAAAACGTTCATTCTAAATTATTGTTATACCGCGCAAAGTGTGGACAAGTTTCCTAGTTTAAACTAAACTGGAAGGAAAGAGATTGGGGGTACTTGATTTTCATATCATCTCTGGCCTCCCAAGTAGCACCATCACTAACGTATTCCTCCAAAGGACTTTCATAGAAAAAACTTCTTTATTTCTCAACTTCTGAACTTGATGATCAAGAATCTCAACTGGGACCTCTTCGTAGGAAAGACTTTCTTTCACATCAACACTTTCTAAAGGCACAACTGATGTCGGATCACTAATCTTCAACAAGGAAACATGAAACACCTGACACACTGATGCTTAATTTTAAGACAAATCCAACTCATAAACCACGTTACCAAAATGCCTCATATATCTGATATGGTTTACATAACGGAGACTAAGCTTTTCTTTCTTACCAAACCTCATCACACCCTTTATGGGTGAGATTTTCAAGTAAACCCAATTATCAATGAAAAATTCAAGCTCCCTCCTCCTCACATCCGCATAAGATTTCTGTCTACTTTGAGTCATTCTTAACCTATACATGATAAGCCAACTTCAAACCAACCAATAGGAGGCTTATGCCTCTTACAATAGAGAGCCTCAAATGTAGCCATCTGAATACTCGAGTGATAACTATTAATATAAGAAAACTCAATCAAAGGCAAATGATCATCCCAATTACCTTTAAAGTCAATCACACAAGATCTCAACATATCCTCAAAAGTCTAAATAGTCCATTCGTCTTGACCATAGTCTACGGGTAAAAAGTTGTGCTAATCTTAACTTGAGTACCAAGACATTTATAAATGATCTAAAAAATTAAGAGGTTAACTGGGTACCTCTATCTGAAATGATGGATAAAGGCACACCATGGAACTTAACCATCTCCCGAACATAGAGCCTAACATAGTCTTTGGCTGAATAAGAGGTCTTCACAAGAAGAAAATGTGTTGTTTTAGTCATTCAGTCTACAACAACCTAAATATAATCATGTTGTCGATGAGTGCAAGGTAAACCTATAATAAATATCATATTCAAATCTTTCTACTTCCAAGTAGGAATGTTAATATCTCAGGTCATACCTCTCGGTTTCTGATGCTCAACTTTCACTTATTGATAATTTTGACACTTAGGCATAAATTCCCCAATATCCTTCTTTATCTCGTTCTTCCAATAGACTTCTCGTAGATCATGGTAAATCTTAGTGGCTCTAGGGTGAATAGAATACAAAGAATTGTGACCTTTTAATAATATATGTTGCCTCAACTCATCAACATCTGGAACACACAAACGACCTTGATAACGAAGCACACCACCTCCCCCTAAGTAGAAAGCCTCAATAGTTTATCCAGAAACCATTTTCTTCAATTAAACCAAAATTAAGTCATTATCATGTTTTGCCTTAACATATGAAACAAAAGATGATTCTGAGCCATTTTACACAATAACACCACCATCCTCTAAATCAACCAAAAAAACTCCCAAATGGGTCAATCTATGCACATCTCGAACCAACTCTTTTTAATCATGCTCAATGTTTGAGTAACACCGTTAATGGACAATCTACTAAGAGCATCGGCAACCATATTTGCCTTACCCAGATTATAAAGGGCACTCATGTCATAGTCCTTCAATAATTCAAGTCATCTCCTTTGACAAAGATGCAAATCCTTTGATTAAATACATATCGGAGACTCTTATGATCAGTGAACACATCCACATGAACACCATAGAGATAGTGTCTCCACATCTTCAAGGCAAAAAACACTACCACCAACTCCAAATTACGAGTCAGGTAATTCTTCTCATGAACTTTAAGTTGCCTAGAAGCGTATGCTATCATCTTACTAGTTTGCATCAAAACACAACTAAGACCAATTATAGAGGCATCACAATACACAACAAAACCATCTAAACGTTCTGGTAAAGTCAAGATTGGGGCTGAAATAAATCAAATCTTACATCTTGGAAATCCTATCACAAGCTTTGGACCATTGAAATTTCACTTTCATCTGAGTCAAAGTAGTCAAAATGGAAGCAATAGAAGAAATCCCCTCTACAAACTGTCTATACTAAGCAGCTAAACATAACAAACTCTGAATATCTGAAGGGGAAAGAGGTCTAGGATAGTTCTTAACTGCGAAAGTCTTCTTAGAGGCATAACAATAATAAAGCCAATTCATACCAATAATAACATTGAAATCGAGCATATATAGCTCTACTAGATCAATTGAGGTGATTTTTCAAAAACTCAGATCAGACAGTTTCTGAAAACCCGTTTAGCTAAGACTGAATCACTGACAGGAATAGAGTCTGAGAAGGGTTCTTATAGGATTTCAAGACTGATATCAAACTTCATAGAAACATAAGAAATCATGAAACTCCTGGATTTATCAAGGCATAAACATCAAACTGAAAGACTTGAAACATACCAGTGACCAAGTCAAGGTAAACCTCCTTATCATGTCGAGTTTGAAGAGCATAAAACCTATTCTAACATTTTCCGCCATAAGAATGAGATAAAGTACCCTTTTGAGTCGGGCGACCTGAAGAAGAGTTAGGCTGAGCACGATGACGACTATCTCCACCTTTGCTAGCAATCGAAAGGTAATTCCTCAAGCTATGACCAATCTTACCACAAAAAAAACATGCACCAGAATCGGCTAAACAATCTCCCAAAGAGTTCTTCCCACGATTTTGACATGTGGGGAAAGTTTGTTTACTAGAAGCATTACCTTAAGACTTAGGGCCAGACGGCGTATCTTTGTTGAACTTCAGAAATTAAGCACTAGTAGAAGATGGAGATGGGACTCGATACCTCTATCTAAATGAGAATGACCATCACCACTGGATATCTGATGAGAATAGTCTCCAGTATCTTTCTGAGCCCTCTTAGTCTCCCTGGCACTCTCTTTAAGCTTCTCTTCCTTAATCTGTTGGGCATGAGTCATCAACCTTAAATTGTCCATATCCTTTATCAACATGGAAAATCTAGACTCTTTTAGCACCATTTTTGAAACACCAAAAACAAACTTGCTCACTCTAGCTCTAGAATTGATTATCATCACTAGAGCATATTTAGAAAGTTGAGTGAACTTTAAGGAATATTCCTTCATGGTCATACTACCTTGCCTCAAATTGATGAATTCTTGAACCATGGCTTCTCTCATCTTAAAAGAATCGATCAAGAAAAACTCCTTCGAATTTATCCCAATCCAAGGGACCCACATCAATAGCCTTTTTTTCCTTTCATTGTTTGAACCATATTTGAGCAACACAGTTCAATTAGTAAGTTCCCAAGTCCACATTGGCCATCGGCATAATCCCTATAATCTCAATAATCTTTTGAATCCTTTTAACAAACTTTTGTGGATTCTCGTCCATATTAGAACCATAAAATTTCGAAGGATTCATCCTTGTGACGTCTAGGACCCAACTCGTTGGTGTCCCCATAATTGAGTTCACATGAGGTACAACCTAATGGTTGGCTTGAGTGATGAGTCTTAGATTTTGACTCATTTAGGGCATGGTTTTCATAGTTTTATTGTCCTCAAATGCCTAATTTATGCTCTAAACTGATGTTAACGTGTTGATTTGCAACAATAAAGGCTAAGGAACAAGGCAAGGACATTACCGAGCAAAAAAGAGCAAAAAAACTGAAGAAGTTAAAGAAAGGCAATCCTGGTGATCGCCAAGACCACTCGGCGAGCCGCCAATGGCTCTTTTGCTCGCCTAAAGTTCCAGCATGCCTACCCTGGGGAAGAACCTACTTGGCGATGGAAATGGACAGTCGGTGGACTGTCGAACGGATCGGCGACCTCAATCTTAATCGCTTAAAGTCACAGAACTTTAAGGATAAAGAGCCAAGGCAAACCAGTGATGGAACGGAGCAAAGGGCGCGTCGCCGACTTGGTCAGCGACGGTCGACTTACTTCGCCTAATGGCTCTAAAAGCCAAAATTTGAGAAACTATAAATTGATTTTCAAAAAGCAGAAAAGGCATAAAATCTTTTAGGAATTCTTTAGAGAAGTCTTATCAAGTTTTTCTTGAGTTTTCTATTGTAGAACTTAGAGCTTTTGAGACTTTATTTGAGGAATTTTCAATTGGGTTTTTGAATTAAGTTGATTCGAAGCATTGTAGAGATTTGGGAATCATTACCCAGTTCATGGATAACATAATTGGTAATTGTTTCTTCATTTTTATGATGTGTGGCTAAAACCCCAATTCTTGGGGTGTGATAATGTGATTATTGGTTTTAATTAGCTTATGAGTATTGTTGTTTATTGATTTAAATGCTTAATTGAACTGGGTTTAGTTGATTGTTGTGTATTAACCCATGAATTGTAGTTGCAAATGCAATTTTAGCTTAGTGTTTTGGGTTTGCTAGAGAGAGAGGTTTTAAAACCAAGGTTATCGATTGATGATTGTAGTGTTTGGGTTGTTGTGGGTTCAGCTCGAGAGAGTGAATCTTAACTCATTCCTACCTATCTAGCTCGAGAGAGTAGATAAATTAAGGTTTTGAGTTGTTTATAGTGTTAAGCTTGTCGAGGTTCAAGAGAACTCAATTGAATCGTAATAGTTGTTTGAGAGAACCTATTGCATCTATAGTCTAGCCTATCCACTGGGAATCAACAATTTATTAATAAACTTCAATTACCCATATAGTGAAATTAGCCTATAATCGATCACATCCCCGAGAATTCCTCTTCTACTTATATAATCCCATGTTTACGTGATTATCATAGTTGTTAATTGACAAACCAAATCCCCCCATCTGATATTCGTTATCAAACCTTTAACTTACTTTGTTTGATTTCGATAATGGCTACTTCTATAACCAATATAAATCACAACTTTTACTTCTTAATTGAATTATGTACTGTACCGCTCCCTGTGGGTTCGATCCCAACTCTTTGTTGGGTTTTATACTAGATAACGATGCTTACAACTAGTATTGGATGAGGTGTAGTTTAAGCATTTATCGAAAATAGTGCCGTTGCCGGGGAGTGGTGTAATTGAATTCTCTTGTTGAAGTTAGTTTGTGATTTGATTGTGTTGTAGTTGAACCCTTTTTACCTTTTTGTGTGTTGTTTGTTGCCTTTGAGCAGGTGACGAAATGAGTGTCAATGGAAGCAATGCCGGCCAGCTGGGACAAAATGACGACATCGGTCACTTGAACGATGTGAATGAGGTACAGGTGAATATGGTACATTTGGGGTGGTGTAGGTGTTATCCGGTTGCCTCATATTGAAGGGAATGCGGTGTTCCACGTGACAAGCACAATGCTACAACTCTTGCAAATGAAAGGGTTATTTGGAGGCTTGGCTCATGAGGATCCCCATGAGTCATGACCATATTCAAAATTTTGTGGATGTTTGTGGTCCCTTCTCGTTCAAGAACATATCCCAAGAGTCAGTTCGACTCCGATTGTTCCCTTTTTCTCTGATGGGAGATGCTACCAAGTGGTTAGCCGACTTACCTAGGGACTCCATTACTACTTGAGATGAATTGAACAAAGCGTTCTACACAAGGTTCTTTCCTCCTTCGAGGATGATGTCATTAAGAGATAATATCCAAGGTTTCAAATGCTTGGATGGTGAGCCAATCCACAAGACTTGGCTACGATTCCAAAAATTGCTACTTCAATGTCCGACTCACGGACTCCCAAACAACGTCTTGCTACAACATTTCTACCGGAGTCTAGATTCGGTGAAAAAATGAGTGGCTGGTCAACTTGTTCAAGGAAGACTTGATTGAGAAAATTAGTTAGAAAATAGCACAAGACTAGCTACAATCCTGGATTCCTTGTTCCTTAACAAGTTTTGTGAAAACTTTAGTGAGTTAGTTATCTTCTCAATTCGTTTAGATTATGTTGTTTAGTTATTATGTAAGATTTGTAATTTTGAATAATGCTTTCGTTGTGCATATTCTAATATTTGTCATTGTTCAGACACGGTGATTATAGCTACCTCTACTAGACATCTATCATTTGTAGGGAAATTACAGGTTATCAACTCTGTTATCTTCTCCTTACATAAATAACTATTAAATCAGTGAAAATTATACTGCAATGAACTTGAATGTCTTTAAAAAAAAAGTGAGATATTTGCGACTCAACCTAAAATTACTTCAATTTTTTATCCATTTTAATTTTTAATAACAATTATATTATCACTAACACTTTTTCTTTGCTTAATTTAGAGAGGTCAAATTGCAAGGTTCAACAAGAAAAATAATGTGTCTACACTATCTAAAAATCAAACTAATTCTTGTGAATAAAATAGTTGTCTTATTAATATTCGGACAATATATATGAAGTATACTACAAATACACAACCTTAAAATAAAAAGGGAATTTAGAGCAATAGTCAATCATACACAAGTCAATACATTCCCAACAACATTTAGGCCCTTGACCTCTTAATAACATATATTTTAATATTACCTCACCTCCAAGTCACACCCAAATAAATTACAAAAATCATTAAATATATGAAACTAAAAAAGAAAAGAAAGAAAAAACCCTCTTATCTTATATTCATCAAGAACCAAATTTCAATTCAACAATATTTAATTATGCTTGTTAGTCATAAGCATTTTCCCTGTCAAACCACAAGCCAAAGCTTCTCTAGGTATATTCTTGACAAGATGAACACCCTCAGCCAATATTACTCCCATTCCCATATGCAAATGAGGCTCAATGTGACAATGAAAAGCCCAAACTCCAGGATTATCAGTCACAAATCTTAGCGCTGTCCATCCATAGGGATAAATCACAACAGTATTTCTCAATGGTGGATTCTTTAAATTGAACTTCTCAACATGTTTTTCACTAAACTTCCCTTCACCATATCCCAAAACCCAAAAATCATGTCCATGTAAATGCCATGGATGAATTTCACTTGCACCTTTACCTAAGGCATTTGCATTTTGTAGTATAATGTCAATTGTATTATTCATCTTTAGCATATACACACCATTTCCATATGTAGCATTAGAATTTGGTGCTTGTTTCATAACATCATAGTCTATAGGGAAATTATCCGGTGGAGGTCTAGTATCGAAAGCATTGTTTATTCCATATCGAATAGACCCTAAGTAGGGAGTCGTTGGTAAGACTAATGACACGTTATTAATAGCCCATTTTGTGTAACCATCGATTTTATTCTGAGTATTGAGTAAAATAATACGACGATTGTTTTTAATTGGTGGCTTAGGTGATCCCATTAGGGCAAGAATTTTGTTAGAAAATGACTTACTATGGTTGTAATCGTTCCAAAGGGGTGCAATAGGTGGTGGTAATGTTGGGAATTTGGATGCTGAGTTTGGGAGGTAATTCAATAGAGTGAGGGCTTGAGGTGTTTTTGGTTCTCTTCCTCTTACACTTGTTGAAATCCAATAGTTTTTGGCAGGATCTTGATTTGTGGTGAAAAGAATTGAATAGCTTTCACCTGAATAAATGTCTATGTCTTGTACTGAAAATGGTTGAACATAGTTTCCATCTGCCTCTACCACCACCATCTTGTGACCCTATATAAACATAGACATGATGAATACATGTGAGCATTGATGTAACATGTTTCGCTTATCAAAAGTCAGTATAACTAATCTTAATTTGAAACTATATTTAATTAGATCAACACAATATTTTAACATAAAATTTCTACATTCAAAAATTGATATAAATGATAATTCTTCTCGTATCAATACGATATAAAAATATAATTTAAATCTCGAAAATATTATACTTGCCTTTTGTGTTAGTAAAATACCTAGCTAGTGCTTGCCACTATGATACCAACTTCTATATGTTATGCGCACACGAATTCCCACCAAATGAACTTTCCTTGTACTAATTAAATTCAATTTTCTAAGTGGCATACATATATATCGAAAAAAATCATAACTAATTTTTTGTTTAAAAAAAATCAATGTCCAATTACCACAAGGTTCTTGAATATTGTTAGTATATATTCCTTTATAGTATTGCATTCCACAAATATGAAGAGACTATTAGTATCAAAATATAAATAATTTCTCAAGAGTCTTCTACTTTTATATATCATCTTCTCTTTGTTATTTGTGATTCACTTCCATCTCAAAAATAAATCATATTGAGATTTGTAATCTAGTTATTTTAAGACTTAATATGTGGAATTATACTGGACGTACTGTTAATTATTATATTTATGATTTAGTTGAACCGATAAAAAAAATTCACTTCACCTGCACAACTATACAATACTATGCTAATGTAAGTCCTACCTACATACGTACCTAGGAACCATATGAAACGAAGAATTTAAGTTAAAAGTTTTCGAAAACCTAGGTCACCCTACACCCTACCTCCAAGAAACCTCCAAAGTAAGGAAAATGTAGAGAATATACAAGTACAACTCATTGCACTACCATCCAATAGCACAACTGTAATATTAGTACTTTTTATCTTTTTGGAAAATGTGAATTAGAATATAATGTACAAAAGAGATAGATTTTGTGTATAACTTTACCCCAATTGCCAAGTTGAGTGAAGCCAATGCAGTGGTACTGGCTAACCTAAGCCTGTATGTCTTGTTAGGACGCACGCGGAGAATCTGAGGTGCGTACTGCTCACCCCCTCTTAACTTGCACTGTGGAAGCCGTGGGTTGCTAAATTGCGCCGCCATTGAACAATTGTATTGACCTCTCCCATTTATCAACAATGTCTGATTTTTCAATTTCAATACCATGAGAAATGTAGAAATTAATAAAAAATGAAGTTATAATCTATGTTACTCGGACTTTTAAAATTTTCATCGAGTACATGTCAGATTCTTTAAAAGTAGTGTATTTTTTAAGGATCTGACACAAATATAACTACATTTTTGAAGAGGCTCAACAACTTAGGTTATTATCATGCTTGTGAATTTAACATTTTAAAAATATAAAAATAAAATGGTATTAATACAACCAAAAAAGAATAAAAACAAGATAATTAATCAACTTTAGTGCTAATTTATTAATGATTAAGTGATAAATTAAAGTAGTAATGCTTATGAATTAATTGATAGTAACAAGTTGTTAACATGATATAGGCTTCACAAGTATTGCATGGAATAGAAATGATTTTTATTCTTTTTTCAACGAAAAAAGTTATTATTAAGTGAATAGTAAATAGAGGGTGTCCTAATTCTATTATTTTATATATCAATCAGAAAAGCAAATAGAGTTGCTTTACCTTACTACTAATCAACAAAATTATTTGATTATAATTTATTTGAAAGATGAAGAAAAATTAAGTTTGTTATGTAGGGAAAAAAACATATTTTGCATAAGTTACAATAGTCACTATATATATTTTTCATTGTTGTTTTAAATCGAAGAAACTTCTTTAAAATATTTATTTTTTTCAAATTATTTGTCTACTTGAAAAGAAAGGTCATATATTGTCGAAGTTTTATTAATAAATATAAGAATATTATTAGTAATAAATAAAAAAACGTCAAGGAGATTACTGTAGAACGTGGTCTTCAAAAAGTCAAGAATAATTAATTGAAGATTCTTGTCTATAGCATAAGGAAAAGAACAAAAAGATTTGAATTAATTAATAAATGAATAATTGTTAGCATGTTGCTTCATTTATCCCTAACTTAAGAGTGAAGTTAAGAGGGGGGGAAAACGTTAATACTTTTATAATTATGTTATTTGTCTGAATATTTTTTAACTGTTATTTAATAAATTGTTATTGTTATAGAGACTTTATAATATAACATAACATAAAGAATTAATTTCAAAATAAGTTTGTTCGTTACGATAAAAGTCTTCATGTCTAAAAATAGAAGACAACTCAAACTTTAGTTAAAATATTTTAAATGAAAAAGGATCATCATATCAAATTAAATTAATATAATACATAAAATGGAAATTAATTAAGAGAAAATGATTCATTTAAGAATGAAAACTGAATTCTAAAGAACTTTCACTTTTTTCACTCTAAATTACTCGCACTATAAATTAAAAAGAGATGTATAAATAAAACTTATAAAAAACTATATGAGATTTTAATTATTTAAGTTTGGTTATGAAAAAATTTCACTTTTCTTTGGAGTTGAACGCGAAAGAAAACACATTTAACCATAAAATTTTGGAATTCAACTTCCTCCTGAATTTCAAGAATTTGAAAAACAACAGAAAAGTATTTTTTTTCATCTAAATTACTCAAAACAACTTCAATTTGTATTCTTAACTAAACATAAATTTTCAAATATATATTTTTTACTTTAAAAATAATTTTTTTTTACATTAAAGTATGGACCAACGTCCACTTATGGATTATAATAGTACGAAAAAAGACATCATCATTCAAAGAAACATAACTTTTTTGAAGTGATTTCATGATCAAAGCGTGTATAAAAAGGAGAAAAAAACACGCACAAAAAGAGGTTGAGATTTGTCAAAAAGTACAAAAAGGGAAAAGAACATTAATTAAATGAACTCAAATGAAGATGGGGGCCTTAATTGAACACATAATTTTTTAAGTAAATAAATGTGTACTTATTTTTATAATAATTTGAGCTTTAAGAATTAAACGTGACAAAAAGAACATTAAAGATGGGAGACGGCTTTAATTTTACACCATATATATTTAATTGATTAAATTAAACAATTTGATAAATCTCTTTGTAGACTTTTTTAAATAATAAGATGGTAAATTTGAGTATTAATACCCTACTAAAAGAATCATTATTTTTTCATTGAAATTTTTCCCTAAAAAATATTCAGTACCTATTTTCATAGATATTCTGATTAAATCGGTAAGAAAAGAAAAAAGTATACTAATGTTCTCCACTATGCATCTTTTCAGTCATGAGCTGATTCGAAATAAAAAAAAAGTTTTATTTCTAGTAGTAATACCTGAGGTTCACCAATCCAACGAAGAGGATTGGAAGATAAGTCAACTTCTTGTTCATGTGAACCTTTGTGCCACCAATCACTTAACAATAAATTGAATTCTCCATCATAATGGAATGGTTCTCTTTCACCTTGTGCAACATCCACTATGAGTGAACCATATAGCCCTGCTGATCTTTGCATACCATAGTGTCCATGATAGAAATATGTCCCGGCCTGTTTTAGATATTTGTTATAATTAATTATTCGTTGGATATTTCATCAAATCAATTTACTAAAAAGTCGAATACTGAATTCCTTCGAGTCATAATGACAATTAAATACGTGTAAATTTCACTTTATTGAAATACTCTACTTCTATCGAAAAATATAGAACAATATCATGTTGTATGTTTTTTCTATATAAGATCATATCCAATATTATCACTAATAGGTTAACTATTTTCCTTTTCACTTTATTAAAAAATACTCTACTTTTATCAAAGAATATAGAACAATATCATATGGTATGTTTTTTTCTATATAAGATCATATCCAATATTATCACAAATAGGTTAACTATTTTCCCTTTCATATAATTTCACCAAGCCTTGAGTTTTTTTTTTTTAATTTGCTAAAATTATTAATTGTTCTAACTTACTTTAGTAAGTAACATGTAACAATACTAAGGTATCTATGAGAAGGAAAGGCTAAGCACTAGCAATATTAAGGTGAAATCCCAATTTTATGTAACATATTTTTATATTTAGTAATAATTTAATTTTAAAGTGCTTATTTTACCTTTAATAAATTCTTTATATTCATACTAACATCTAAAACTTATTTTAAATAAAAAAATATATTTTTAAATTTTGTGTCAAATCAAACAACAGTAAATTAAGAAGGGTATATTTCTTAGTGGGTCCATGCTAATTGAAAATGGTTGAGTAGAAAAATGATGTCTAAAGATTTGCTAGATCATTTATGTCTAGCAATTATTAAAAGTATATAAATAAGTTAAACAAATTGGACAAATTATAAACAGGTGAAAATAGCTATGATAATATTATTATTTTTCCAGCAAATGTTATATTCAATTATGCCCACCGATTTAAGTAACTTATAGTTTGAACTAATTGATCTTTTTCTTCTCTTGTCTTTTGAGTTTATTGATTACTATAAGACAACATTTTCCCACTCAGATCAAATCTGTCAATTTCACATTTTCTAATGCAAGTTGTCAGAAATTAGATTAAAATAATAAAAAGGTACCATTTGAAAATAAGTACCAGTTACTAGATAGTTAATAAACTTTTAAGATATTTGACTCTTTCATCTTTAATAAAGAGTCTCGAGTTTGAATTTTTTGGTACAGAGTTGACCTTAATAGGAGGTAAAGCACTCCAAAACTCGAACCTAAGACCTCATTAAGGAACAAAAAGTCTCATTCATTACATCACAAATTAACTAATTAAATAAATTACAAAAGAGTAAAAGGAAGAATGTACCTTATCAACTTTAAACCTATAGACAAATGTCTCTCCAGCATTAATGGCACACTGAGATATTGCTGCAGTTCCATCAGCCCATGGTGTTCCAAACTATAATTTTAAAAAATGAAAGTGAAACAAAAGCCATACTCATTTGCCTATAGGAAGAAGGGGCCTCAATGACACCAATTTGAGAAGGAAAAATAAATAAAGATCATAAAGTAAATTATTTAGCATAATTCCATAAGTTGAGTAATGTACACAACCTTATTTCTATCTTGGGAAGGCAGATAAACTACTTTCAGTAGATTCTAAATTCAGGCAAAACATATCAAAAAACAAATATACTGGCTAGTGACAACTTTCAACTTATTAGTTTCATAATTTAGCATATATAGTACTCCTATAAGATATATTTACTCAATTGATTCACTTATAAATGACTTATCGATTGATATAGCAAGTTGCTTATATTGTCAGTGTATATTAGAGGTCAATTGGGGCATGGGAGACGAGAGGGAGATCACTAACCTGTCGAATCCCATGCCAATGAATGACAACACCTTCAGTATGAAGTTTATTAGTAAGTTCAACAACAATTATGTCCCCAGCTCGCCCCCTAATTGTTGGACCCGGAAATGCACCATTTATTCCCATCACAACACTTTCTTCACCATCTGTTGACCAATGAATATACCCAACTTCCCATTTAAAATGCCTTGTTTTTGCTAATGAATGTCCAAGCAACATAAATGACACCAACAATAATAACAATAATCTTGAGGAAGACATTGTTAATTTGTAACTAAAATGAAGTAGCTAGCTAGAAGAAATTAAAAAGAAAGAGAAGTTTTTTGTATATACAAAGCTCACACTAATGAAGCTTTGTATAGTTAGTTTGTGAATAATGTTGTAAATTGGAACATATATATATAAAATAAATATTGGTAGCTAGATACACTATTTTAGTCTAAATGGGTGGGTGTGTTGAGAGGATTATATCTGTGTATGGGGACGGCGAATGTAGGATCGGTAGAACATGTTTGTCCACCACTAAAAAAAGAAGAAAAACATGCATTAAGTGAGCGGGGCAGGTAAATAATTCAACATGAATCATATAACGTGCACTTGTTAATTTTGAAAAAGATTATGTTTATATATTTTGAGAAACATTTAACTGTAACACCCTTGTAAATAGAAGTGCACCTTGGCGCATTGGTTGAAAAAGTTATGCATACTAGATTCGAACTTGCAATCAAGCTATCAAAATCAATTATTAATCACACATGTCCAATAATAGGTGTCCACTATATTATTTTAGGATGTCTAATAATAATTGTTCACTATATTATTTTAGGATGTCCAATAATATTTGTCCATTTTATGAAATCAATGGATAATTTTACATTTAGTTCCTAATCTACTCTTATCATTAATTATAGTCATTTTCCTATTGAATTTTTCAAGACAATATATTTATTATACTCAAAGGGTAATATAGTAAAAATATCCGTTTATTTATAGTTTCTTAAGAAATGTGCAAAGTCAATAATGGACAAGTATTTGGACAGAGGAAGTGTTAGTTTAATTTATAACCCATATTTGACTTATATATTTATATTTTTGCTATTGCTCACACCATTACGATCAATTGGATATGATATTATCCCTCAATCATCATTGAAAGTTTTACTAATGTCTACGTTAAGATAATAATGCCCCGCAATCTTCGAATATCAGGTTCGATTGTTACGCAATCTACAATGATTATACACTTCGATAAATGATTTTACCATCACTTTTAATAAATTCTTTTTTACATGATTATCCTATGAAAAGAATTAAGACGACATATAAAAGATTAGTGTTGAATACATAATTAAGTGATAATAAAAAATTATGCTTTCTAGTAGCTCAAGTTTTTATAGTGATGGTCACACAATTTTATATGACAGTTAAGTTAAGCAAGGACCTTGTTGCAAGGTCATAATATTATTATTATTTATTTATTATGTATTTTGAAAAATATAATTACATTTTTGAAAAGGAGAAATTAAATGCTAAAGCATTTTACAAAATCTTGAGGGTTTCTAGTGTACAATTAAAAAATCTCAACTTTTTCACCATAATAAAGTATTATATTCGTCCATTATCAAAGACTACTAATCAAACTAAGGAATTATTAATAATATTGTCCTCTTGGATTTCTAGCAAACCTTTTTAAACTTTTTCCTGCCAGACTTTTTAAATATTTTTTTGTCTTTTAGGTTTCTGTTGGGGATGGGAGAAATATTATTTGATTGTTTTCTATAAAATGATTTTAAAAAATGCTATAATATATATTACAATATTTGGCATTATTTCCTGAATATCATAGAGTAAATAAAACTCTATCTCCTAAATACTAATAAATCCAATGTGTAATCCCTCCTCTTGTCCCCTTAAAAAGGGAAATTATAAATAATAATTCCTTTAATTCTGCCCATTACGTTTAGTAAAATTTAGTTAATTTATATAGTAAAATTTATTGTATTCTATCTCTTACCTAAATTTTGTCAGTGTCTTACTGGTATTTATAAAGGGTATATTGCTAATTTAATGATACATAACGAAAAAATCACAATAAAATACTTTGAATATAACAGGTGTGCATTTTAAATTACCAACAAATTGGAATATAGCATATATAATTGGTATATATTTTACATAATAATTCTTTTACATTACATATTTACTAGAAATTCTAATTATATAATTGATATATAATAACAATGATATAATTCTTTAAAAATGAAGAATTTTACTTCGATGCATATATATTTATTTCGATGATTTGGATTGAAATCAACGAAAGAGAATGGAAAAAAAATCGTATAATGAAAATAAAGAGAAAAAAAGAATGAAATTAATGATGGGGATCTTCAATTATAAATTAATGTCTTTAATTGTGGACCAATGTTTATTTTCTTAAAACTTTGAAATATGCTATATTTATAAATAAATATGTTATTTCAAGAATAAACAAAAGTAATGATAATAATCATCTTTAATAAAAGTCCGCTACCCTGTAAAATTATCATTCCTCTTTTCTCTCTTTTCTTTTCTTTTCTTTTCTTTTTTCCCTTAATAATTATGGCTATCATGTAAGCTTCAATGTAACGCAGAAAAATAAATAATAAATACATTACACATTAATTATAAAATAAAACTTTAACTTATACCAACATATACATGAACCATCAACAGGGCGTATGAAGGAGGGGGTCACAGGGTTCACGTGAATTCATGCCTCCCTCCTAAAATTATATATTATAGTGTCATATTTTTCAATAAATATTTAAATATAGATGTGTAAACCCACACTTAAAAGATCATATAATGCAGTGATGATTGTGTGCACCTCTCTAAGCAATATTAGAAATTTAAATCTTATATCTATTTAATTTTATTTTTCTTTCCGTAATAATACACCCATCATCTCCAAATCATAGATACGCCTCCAACCATAACATCTTTTTTGGTGTAAAGAACAAATAATTCAGTATTCCCTCTTGTTATTTTCTATTTTCAGAAAAAGAACATCACATAATTAATCAAAAAATATATAATAAAAAGTATTAGAATCAATCATACCACTTGATCACTGAGAAAATTCCAGCTCACATGCACTATGCTAGATTGCTAGTAGAGTATATAGCCAAAAGAAAAGCAACAAAAATAAAAAAGGTGACAAGAGGGAAACTTCATTCAAATCTTTATAAACCAAATGAAATATCTTTGATTTATTTTTCTCATTTTCATATATATATATATTACCTTAAAAGCATGAACTCCTAACTTGAATATTAAATTACTATACTATCCCTAACTTGTGACTTTTTCGATGAGTTGTGACTTTTCTAATAAATTGTGACTTTTTTCAAAGGGTTGTGATTTTTCGATGAGTTGTGACTTTTCCAAAGAGTTGTGACTTTTTCAATAAGTTGCAACTTTTTCAATAAGTTGTGACTTTTCCAAAGGGTTGTGACTTCTCTGAAAGGTCACTTTTTAGATGAGTTATGACTTTTCCGATAAGTAGTGACTTTTTTCAAAGGGTTGTGATGTTTCGGTGAGTTGTGACATTTTCAATATGTTGTGACTTTTAAATATGTTGTGACTTTTTCAAAGGGTTCTAACTTCTCGGAAAGGTCATGACTTTTCAGATAAGACACAAAAAACATTTGTTCATACTACCCTTTGTTGACTATAAATAGAGGGGTTTCCTCTCATTTTTCAACCACAAATTTTTTACTTTCCTACTCTTTTTCATGCATTTAAAAAAATTTCGTGTGATTTATTGTCGTTGAGTGAGTTTGAAGTTTAGCGGAATATGAAGTACCACTATTCTGATGAAGTAAATCGTTCTATCCTAAGAGGGTACATTCTATAACCTCGAGTACTTGAGGAAAATAATTTTCATGATATAATAATTATTTTTGTGCTTAATATATACATTAGTATGTAATGTTCCAATATATGAAGTTAACATTATGTAGTCTAAATTCATTTGTTTTTGTTAACAATTTTTCTTGTGATGTAAATATATGCTTTTGAACATCTTTTTTCAAAATTATTAAACTTCTCAAGAGTGAAAATATGTGAATATATATGAATCATTTAAAAATTTATCAATTACAAAATAAATTTTCTATTCAGTAATATGGAATAAACATTTTCATTTTGTCCCTACATTAAATTAAAATCTAATAACTATATGAAAAATAGTAACATTAATTAAAAATCATATTTATTTATGTCAATATAAAATTTATTAGAAAAACATATATTGCACATTAATCATTTAGTTATCAATTCTCTTAATTATTACTAATTATTGGAAACGTTATTCACACTCTTTAACATTCTTTAGTTATAATATTATGAATTCTCATAGTTATTACATTGATTATTTCTATCTTTCATCTTTTCTTGTATTAACTTTTGACCAATAATTTTTCATATTATTACACCATTTCTATATATGTGATAACACGATATTGTTATTTTTCCTTGGATGAATCATGCTTGATTGAATAAATTGAAAATCATTTACAAGTATATGAACTAGATCTTTGTTGGGTGTAAGATAAACAAGTGATTATATATATAATTTCACAGATAGAATATATTATTTAATTTTAATTTTTAGTTTTTTCGATAAAAAAGAAAACATTTCTCAGTTAACTATGGACAGTCAAATAACTATCTTTGATTTATGTATACAGTCAATCGAGAAGTAAAATATGAGAGCCAATAACAAGAACATCATCTATTATGTTATAACTTATAAAATAAAAATTATTATACACAGATTAGTTCTAAAAAATAAAATGTAGTTGTTCTCTTCACATGTTCATATGACATCTAAACAGTTTAACGTGGAATACATGTACGTGCAAAGCACATCTGGTTAGATGATAAGAAAAATACACAATAAATATCGTCTATAAGGTAATATTCTGAGATACGACTAATTACTTGATTGAACCTCATCAAATTAAAATAAATATATGCATTATTGCATTTAACTAATAAAATTTTTCATTGACCATCTCATAGATTTGCGTGAATAAGAGATTTATATGACGATCCACATACATCATTCACAAAAGAATCTGCAATAGTATTTTGTACAAAGCTTATTATTCAAATCTTCACTTAAATAAGCAATACTATTTACTATAACATATATTTTCTGAATTGGTAATTACGTGCAATGCACGTGTCGAAAAACTAGTATATATATATATATATATATATATCAAAAGAAAAGTGAATCATCTTTTTTTATTTCACTCACTCTATTTCAATTCATAGATGGATTCTTGACATATAATCACAAACAATTTTTTATTTTTTTTATAAAAAATAACTTTTTGAAATAATATGTAACTATTAATTAATAATCATTTGAGAAATTAACCCTATTTCTTTTATGCATTAGTCAAATTAGACTTAGAATTTTAATAACTAGAAAAACTTTGATAATCTAATTTAAAATTTAAAATATGTATAATGTATTAAAATACTCTTGAAATTTGTGATCTCAAAATATCTTACGTGAATATTAAAACTAGAGAGTCATTAAATATAAACAGTATTATTTTTAGAAAAACTAATTAAGAAGATGCATTAATTGATATAATTTGAACAGTAAACAATAAAGGCATAATAGATAAATGCGTTTTTTTTTTTAAAATTTGGACTCGACTGATATTTGTATTATTCAATATTGGATGTGTACAAGTAGTCAAGTATACAATTAAAGTTGTACTATAAAGTTAAATAAGTAGACACATGTATCATATATGACTTAGTACACATAGAATGCAAATTGTTACGTATATGTGCCTATTTTTTCTCAGTATTATATAGGTTTAGGTGTCTAGTTTATTGTACACTCAAAATTAGAAGACATAAATTCAGTTAAAGTCAAATTAAAAAAAAATACATTTATGAATTATGCCAATAATAAAATAACATACACTCAGATGCAACATGCAAGTGTTTATTTATCATGGATACCACAAATTATTTTAGTATACGATGTAGACACGTAATTTTTGATCGAACCTAAAATTTTACACCATTTTTAGAGCTTAAATATTTTTATAAATCTAAATTAAATATTTTGACTTTTATCTTATTTTATTAAGTTTATTTTAAAAGATTTGAAAACAACAAAAATAGAATCACTTTAATTTTAAGGTAAGTTTTATTTTTAATTGTTTAAAAAAGAAATGAAAAGTTACAAAAAATGAATATTTTCTTTTAATTTAGATTTAATAAATAAACTAGTGTTTCTTAATTATATTTTTTAATTAGCCATTTAGTATTTTTTTATTAGTTCAAAACAATTAATATTTTTATTATTATAATTTTATATATATTTAATTTATAAAAAATACCAGTTATCCTCACCCCACTTACCCTTCCATATCCCACAACTCCCTCACACTCACCCCTATACTACCCCTCCCCCCACTCCCACAGACACCCACAAAAAAAAATCTGCATACTACAAAAACATACAACACACTACACACCCACATGAGAAAAAAATAAATCAGCAAATACCAAAAAAGCAACACACGCACGCAACCTTTTGGAATAAAAGAAAAAAAACGCAACATACAATCACATACTCAAATACCAACGCAACAACATCCAAACAAATTTCCTTCCAACTACTACAACACACGGAAACAAAAATACAACACACATCCACACAAAAATAATAATTTGTGAACGTTCTAATTGAGCTTCGGTCAAAATTTTGCGGTTCTTATTTCTTCATTTAAGGTTCAAATTTACCTTATCTCTTTAATTTATTGATGGAATTTGACGTAATTATGTGATAAGTATTTTTTATAATTTTATTTTATTCATAAATTTGATTGAAATGATTAATTTGATAGTTGTTAAATCTCTATTTAATGAATGAAGGTAGCTTTAATCGATGATTATCTTTTATTTATTTATTTATTTTTATTTGTTAGTTGTGATCTCTTAAAAATGAACGGGTCATAACATTGTTCTTGTCTCTATTTATATAATAATGATAAAGTAGGTATATTTAGGCTATAAATAAATAAATTATTGTTGTTTTATTTATCAATCAAGGAATGAGATTTATTTTAGCAATTCGTCATTGTTTTGTTGGATTAATAAAAAATTACAATATGTGTATGCCTAATTTTGCCATTAGCTTTAAGATTAAAATAAAAATATAATATGTGTTGGCCTAATTTTAACATTAACTTTAAGAGTAAATAAAAATAAAACAATACAAAATAATCTAAAATTTTATATCGTATCCTAGAAGTTTAGATTTATTTTATTTTATTTGATTTTATTCATAAAGAACTAATATTTTCTTATAATATTAGATGAGTTTTAGACACATTAAAAAGAAAAATGTTTCAATTAAGAATGTGGTTACACATTTTTTTTGAAACATTTAAAAGAAATTCAAGGATGTGGTGACACACGCACCTTGGTAAATTATTCTAACAAATATTTTATTTGATTAAAATCAAGATGTGAGACTAGAATATTAGGTAATGCACTCGAGAGAATAAAACAGTTATGCTTCGAAACTATTAAATACCAAAACCAAGAATGTGGTTACACATCTAGATTGAGATCAAATAAATGTTCAACAATTAAAATGTGAACAAGTCATGGCCTGAAAATAATATATCCAAAAATATTTTAAAGTAAGTATAAGTTAATAAAAGCGACCGTGCTAGAACCACGTGACTCGAGGGATGCCTAATACATTCCCCTCGGTCAATAGAATTCCTTACCTGAATTTCTAATTAGCAGATCAAATAAAAAGTCATTTCCTTTTGATCAGGGATTAAACAAAAAAGATGACTTGAAACACCATAACTCAATTCCAAGTCGCAACTCAGAAAAAATAAATAATCCTTAAATCAATAACGTCACTTAAATTGAAAAAACTTTTCCGCCGTGCGAAAAAGGGGTGTGACATCTGACATAGCTTGTGATGGATTTATTCTTCTTTTATAAGACTTGTCTTGATTATAAGGCTACTAAAGTAATTATTTGGGGCTTTAAAATTTTAAAGTCTCTTATTTTTTTTTAATATATATATATATCATGTATTGATAAATTTGAAAAAAAAAATTGAATAAAAAATATAATAGTAATAGTTTACTTTATTTAATGTGAAGGTCATGGTAATATTTAAGAAATAAAATAGTGTTTAGTTAATTGTAGCATCCTTTCTTGCATGGATACTTAGTTGACAAATTTATATTTTGGCAAAAATGATGAACCCATACCTTTTCTATTTTTATTCTTTCAATATTCTACCTATATCGAACGGTAAAACCCATTGCATGACACAAAACTTATTCTTGTGTGTTTATAAAAGATCAAACTTATTTTTGGTACTACAACTAATTAATACTATTTTAGTATCATTATATCAACTTATCAAATTCAGCACAACTATTTCAATGTCATTATATAAGCTTTTTAAATGTCAGTCAGGTTTTATTATTCTAATATTATATTATATTATATTTTTTCATTGAAATTTTTATTATTTACCTTCTTACTTCATAAAATTTGCGTACATCCTACCTTCTAGAGACTTCACTTGTAGGATTAATTTGAGTATGTTATAGTCATTCAATTTATATATGACAACTAAACAAAATAAGGTCTCGCTATGAAGTTTGACTTTAGGCCCTCAAACTTGTTGAGATGGCTCTAATAAGAAGTAATATAATTACGGAAAAGCTACATAGTAAGGCAATATATGCTATGTATTTATTATATATAACATAGTTTAATAAAATATAATTTGCAGCTATAATATCCATTTAATAGTATTTTCCAATTAAAAAGTATATCTTTCAATTAATATATTTCTAGGCTTAATTTCAGGCTTTGTATTTATTAATTATCTATCTTTTTTCTTCTCTCCCTTCAAATTAGCGTATAACCCCAAATTGGAACACTCTTTCCTTTTTCATGAATGATTATTTTTTCTTCTTTTCTACAATGTACGATTCTTTCAAATTCTTTTCAAATTCAAACCTAATGATGATGCGCTTCTCTTCCTTTCTACGATAAAGCGATATCATTATTGGCTCGAGAAGATTTATGAAACTCCATTGTCAGCCATGAGAGAAGGCTTTGAAGATTAAATTCAAATTACGAATTCATGAAATTGTTACTAAAATTAATGGGTGATGTTTTGAAAGATTAGATATATTACGAGGAGTTCATATCTCAAATTTGAGAATTTTTTTGTGCAAGTTTGAGACTTTTCAACGGATCAAACGCACACATATATGCATTCTATTCATCTATAAATGCTATATCTGCATTGTATTCATGTATTTGACTGTATTTGTTTCACTGTTATTGTATCAAATGTATTTATTTGTATCTGATATTGATTACACATTTGTATCAATGTATATCAAAGTGTATCCATTCCTTAATATTCATGTTGTATCAATGTATTGTGTTTTTTGTAATTTGTTATAAATTGGTATCAATGTATTCAAGTCTATTAGTTCCTTGTTTCACAATTGTTACAAGTATTTGAGTGTATTTTTGTTCCCTACTATATATTTGTATCAATGTATTTTGAGTATTTCTATAATGCATTCATCAGAAAAATGTATTTATATCAATGTCGTACTAATGTATTCAAATGAAAAAAAGTGTATAACAAAAAAAAAAATCAATATCAATGTCGTACAAGTAATAGTTAGTGATAAAACAACATAAATGAAGAAGAAAATATTTTCTAGCAATTCATTTTTTTATCAT
>JAJOOD010005945.1:0-12249 GCA_029582525.1 Solanum tacnaense | reverse complement strand
CTTTTCTCCCTCTTTTCTTCAACTCTAAACCATCCTTACTTCAAAGGATCTAACCCCAAACACTAAGGATCATCATATCCCTCAACATACCATGGATTTCAACTCAAAACACAACCCAATCATGTCTCACAACCAACAACAACTTCAACAACACAACTAACAACATCAACAACAACTAACAACTTCAACAACAATTCCAATCTTTCCTCAAATCATAAAATGAGCTTGGTGTGTGGGGGGAAGGATCAACCCACACAAATAACTCACATACCTTGATAGGGATCACCCCCGACGATAATCCACGTTGATCTTTGACGGAAACTTGTTGATCTCCTCTTTCTCCTCTTCTTCTTCTCCTTCTTCTCTTCTTCTTCTCAAGCCCTAGCTTTTACTCTTTTAAAATGGGAAAAAATGATCCAAGGATCAGCCCTATACAACAATATAATCCCAAAATAATTGGCTAGGGAAAAGACTAAAATGCCCTAAATTTTCCGGACGGATTCCCTGCCAACTGCCCAACTTTCAATGACCATAACTCGCTCATACGAACTCGGAATTGAGCAAACTCGGCGGCGTTGGAAAGACCATTCCATGAGCTATGCAACCATAACTGGAACTACACCTAAATCATCCTGAGCTAGAAGTTATGACCGCTCAAAGTTGGCCAAAAACTCACTGATTTCCACACTTAGCCAAAATTTCCAGATTTTCAAATCCTTTCCAAAAAATGAAAATTTTCAAATTTCAAGCCTCTTCTTAGCTATTTCAAATTGTCGGATGTTACAGACTGCACGTCAACACGATTCTTGAGTAAAATGTTATCTGATTTTACTAGAGAGATGTCAAATTGACTGCGTGCTCCGCGTGCCTGGTAGCGTGGGCGCACCACGCTAGGCCATTTTTCCAGCAGCCCAGGTGGGCGCACCGCACACACCAAAAAAAATTCGAGAGTCCAGATTTCAAAATGCGCTATTTATTAAGTTCTAGAGTTGATACAACGTGCAGTTCCAGAGTTGCTTTGGTGGTTGTCCTTGCTTCCGGAGGATTCCCATTTACTTTTAGTTTTGTTAGGATGTCATGGGTCTTGCCCGACCTCCATCATTGTCATTAGAGGCTTTATAGATAGTAGTGTTTTGAGTAGTCTTTTCCATTTCTTTTGTTAAATGTGTAAGACTTGAGTTAAACAATTATGTTATTGAACATTTCAGACTATATTGAGCTAAACTAATTTTAGTAATGATGTCTTCCGCTAAGAGTTGAGCCAGGCCAAGGGTTCGCTTGAGCCAACAATGATTCTCGAGTGCTGGCCACGTCCAGGGTATAGGCTCGGGGAGTGATAGTGTCTATGACAATTCTGTGTGGGATTGAAAATGTCAATGTCCTTTCCTTCTAGACTAGGCCAGAATGATGAATTTTAAAGCTTTATTCTTAGTAAATGCAATGATTAAAATTTCTATAATACCAGTCATTCTAACTTCTTTTTTTGTTTTGAATGGATTGTTGTCACCTTTATCACATTTTGAATGAATTGTTTATTTTATTTTATTTTGTATGATTAATAGCTAAATAAATGAACCAAATCGATAATAACTAAATTAATAAATGTATATTATATTTGATTTGGTTTGGTTTTGATAATTTTAAAATTGATTAATTTGGTGTGATTTTGATTTTTACCAATAACCGATCCAAACTGACCCGTGAACACCTCTACCTACAATTATTCAGTATTTAATATTTTATATTTTATTGACGTTATTTGCATCCTAATGAAAGTGAGATATAGTTGGATATGAGAATTAAAAAAAATTCTATAGTTGAATGGAGTTTTGGTATTTTTTTCTACTTTAAATAAACAATACAAGATATGCTCTTCTCATAGAATAATGACAGGTGGAATTGGAGATATGATTGTTCGAGTCTCTTGAAATATGTCCCCCTATCAAATTGAGAGGCATTTTGTCATGATCCAAAAGTCGAGGTTATGATGGCACACACTCCAACCCCGCCGCCCAAAAAAAGTGTGTAAGCCGAAAATAACACACATACGAGACTCTAAAAGGGTGGTCAGGCCACAAACAATAGAAAAGAACAACGAAGAATATCCCTAAACCAGGTAGCATAAGTATAAAGAGCATCTAATACAACTTTAGAGTTTGAAACACATCATAAGTCTCTGATACGAAATAAAGACTGAAAATATCAGATGGAACTAATGCTGATCCAATAACAGGATCTCACCACGACTCCGAAAAGATCTCCAAAACTAGAAATGATCAGCCACCTAGGGGAGTACCCTAACTAGAATCTGCATAAAAATGATTCAAAAGTAGTGGTGAGAACAACCCACAAGTACTCATTATGGTTGGACAACTTTATAAAAAGAATTAATTAGCTTATAAATTAACTAAGGAACACTTCCACCTGCATAGAAAAAAGTTCCACTCCGACATTAGTGCCACCAATTTATAATGAACGGCGCGAGTAAAGTAAACGCATTAGGTAACAACAATTCCCATAACACACACAAGTCAAGCAACTCAAATGATTAATGCAATGATGTGGTGGTACGGTGTAATCAAGGTTGTCACACAACCTTTCATATACACCCTGTCGAGCTAAGGCTTCCAAAAAAGGACCCATGGAGGACTCGCAGTTCATATACCAAATCACAATCTCAATATCTCATCAACTTGCCACCTTAGCGTGGTCAAGGATATTAAAAGGTGTCTCATTTTCTTTCTCAAAACGAGTCTCAACATTTTTTTCAATTTCCCAAGAACATGACATAATGAATGAGGATGGATGCATCAGAATACATATATAACATGGAGGCAATAATCAACTCAACATGTATCAATAGTCTAAATTTCTCAAAACTCAATTGAATCATGATATACACCCTCATATGAAAAATAGTGAGAAAGAGCTCATTTGAAATAAGTGAATTCCATTTAGAAAGCATTTCGTTTACTCAAAACATTATAATGTTTCCAACTCAGCCCCTCACCCGGGCATTACATGTCAAATAGCATTACAAGACTTTCTCACATGCTCTCAATGTAAATAGAGCAACAATTAAGGCCTCAACATAGGTTAAGCAACACATACATGCCCCCACACAGGCAACACAATATAATCAAGCCCCCACACAGGCAACACAATATAACCAATCCCCCAGACGGGTAAGACAATATAATCTCCAACTTATTATAATCTCCAAACGGACCCTTGGGATTTATTTGAAACCCGATAAAAATAAATCAAATAAGCTACCCCACTAAACTCGACATTCTGGACTCAATGAAATCTTTGGATTTCCATAAAAAGATCATTTAGAAAAAAAGACCCTCTTGGACATTTCTTTAGGCCTAAATATCAATTTCTCACCTAAACGCCTAACCCTCAACCTAAGGCCTCGAAAACCTTACCAACCACTCTACTAGCTCAAACTCGACGTTCCGAAAGTGATGAAACTGACGAAATTCCCATCTAACACACATAACTCAAAATGTTGACCAAAGTCAACCCTATCAAGAATTCTCAACTCAAGAGGGATCAAATTACAAAAAACACACCTGATCGTTTCAAGGACCTCACCAGTTACCAACCATTCTCGAAACACAAAATAAGCATGAAAACGCTATGGGGAAAGGTAAAATGGCCATTTCACAATTAAAAACAATATCACAAGAAATGAGACATTACACATCCATCGTTATTTGTTCTTTTACTACTTAACAGAGATAGAAGCTTCAATAGGCAATTTGCTCTTGATGATATTTTGAAGCTGCTGGATCACTTCTATAACTTGGACACTAAAATCCTAATTCAGGAAGAAGAGTTATGCCTACAGCATAGTTATTTCTCTAAGGAGGAACCTCGAACAAGTTTGGAATCGATATGGATATTGGACTTTGCATATGGAAGTTTTTTGTGTTGTAGTATGATCAGGGTGGTAAAATTATTTTTCTTATGCCATAATCACTCTGCATCTTCGATCTGTTGATCTTCCTTTATCGGTAGTCTAAAAATCTTACTGAAAAGTTTTTATGCATGCTGAGAATTGGTTTCAGCTTTCCTTATATACAGAAAATTGATCATTTTAAAAAAGGGAAGGAACAATTTCTTAATGATACACCATATAAAACTATTAGACGTAAAGTATTTCTAGCTAGCTGACATCACTTATTCACATATAAACTATATGTCGTTGGATATAAAATAAAATAAAAAAAAGGTAAAGTTGAATATCATTATAGTTTTACCACTAAATTTAATTATTCAAATAATAATCTAATCATCTTAATTATACTCAACAATTAACTTGATTGACTAAGCTCACCATTCATCAGTTTAAGCTTGCATTTCCTCCCTTAGAAAATATGGTTCAACTTCAAGCCCAGTAAAAAGAATCACAAGCACAATAACAACAATATCTGGATATATCAGCCTAACTGAAACGCTCCAGTAAATCTTAGTAGTATTGCTAAAGGAAGAACCAAATACCACATATTGTTAGCTCTATTAAATTTATGTTGTAATGATGAAACTAATCCTAAATGATCAAAGAAAAAAAAGATACATCCAAAATCTGTGAAAAGAAAGCATAAATCTAAACAAGGAAGAAAGTCACACACAACCAGAATTAAGGAAGAATGATAAACGATTGTACCAAATTCGAGGAGATTGACTGGCGTAAAAATGAAATCAAGACGAGTCAGCAACCTACTAGAAGGAAAGCACACCCTATCAGAATCAAGGAAGATTGATTTGCATCAAGGAAAAATGACATTCCTAAAGATGGAAACAAGTTAGCACACACTTATCCTAGTGACTATTTCATCTTGTAAAAAAATTGTATTTAATATAGTTAACTAGTGAAAAGAAAAGAAAAGGAGAGTTTAGAAAACTATACAAGTAGAGGATGTTACCAACAAGTGAACTGTAATCTTTCATGTCAAGGAGTTCACAATAGGCTCTTTGTCTAATCAGAAACATTCAAGCTCTAAGGAAACCAATGGGAATGGATTAGGAGCCTCATCGGTGATTTGAACAATTATAAAAATCTTTGTATCAATTGTGTCTTTTATCTCTTTAAACCTTATATAATATGTTTTTTATCTAATCGTCTAAACTGTAGGGTAGTTGACTTCCAAAAATCAACAAATGTACATATTTCTGTCCTGAAACAAACTATACTTATAGAAAGAGAACCACCTTTGAACATACTGAAATGTCCTGCTCAGATACAAATATTCAAGTCAAAGTAACATATCAACACAAACAAGATGATGAGAGGGCATAGAAGTTACCATTGCTATCTACACAGCTATCCTTTTTGGATGCATCTTGAATGCAGACTCCTTTCATCTGATATGATTATAAAATTGGTCATTCTGGTAAAACCTCAAATGGAAAAAAGATAGTATCATAAGGGAAAGAAGTACAATTCATCAATTAGCTATACCTTTGCCTTGATTGATTCAATACGATGCAACAACTCTTTTCCACTACTTTTTTGTAAGCCACGCAAAATACAAATGCCAACATTCAAAATCTTTTCGATGTCAGCACGAGAAGTAACAGATGTGCACGTGCTTAAAAGCTTCGAAGGGAACCGAATCCATCCTTGAATCACAGTACCGACATAAATACTGTGCATCCAAATTTATGCTTCCTCCAAATATCCCAGCCATGTAAGCTTGTAGAGCACAGTCTAGATGGGAAACATGTCCACCTATGTAGCCATCTACTGTTGCCTCACATCGAATGTAACTGTACCCAACATAGTCTGAACTAATAGTTTTGCAACAAACGATACAACAACAGTCTCGGCAAAAACCAGTCTCAATACAACAAATATCACAAAGCATGGCCGAAAAAGGATTTTCTACTGTTAAACTGCTACAGATTTTGTTACAAGCCATACTAGTAATGGCTCTTATAAAAGAATCAGACAGTCAAGACCTAAGTTGCTCGGACTCGGGTGCGGGTATCCGAGACGGATGCGAATCCGAGAGTCGGATTCGGCAAAATTTAAATTTTAAGATTCGGGGGTGCGAATCTGAGTATGGATACGGGTGCGGGGATTCGGCTAAAATTATTCAATATTATAAAATATAATTATAATGATAATAATAATAATAATAATAATAATAATAATAATAATATTAAATATCTTGTAAAATGCTATACTTAAAAGCATATCAATTATAGATATACAAATTTAAAAGTATAAATTAATTACTTGTTACTAATTAAGTTTAAAAAAGTAATAATTTCTTTTATTTATTATAAAAAAAATCATTTATTTATATATATATAGAGAGAGAGAGAGTCTAACTTAAATTAGATAGTAGTACAATTCATTAAAGTTCTGTGTACTGCCCTTTCTTCTCCCAAGAAACCCTAGCCTGCTTTTTTCCTTATGGAGAGTTGAGTAATTATGAACTCACGTCCCCAATTCGGTGCTTAATACTACTCCCAAAAAAAATACTTTAGCACATGAGTGTTTTAAACACATCTTTCTTTAGTTTGAGATAATTGCTCAAAATCTAGCCCAAAGGCTCACTTGGAATCGATCTTCCTTTTTCTTGAAAACTAGCTCAAAGGCTCTTTTGGAATCATAGTTCCTTTCTTACTCAAATGTGAAAACATTTAGAAACTTCTTTGGGAATACATAGTTCCCTAATAACTTTTGAGAAATGAACTTTATTTAGTATCTTGAGAGAGTGATTTTGAAGAGAGTTTTTATTATGTTAGGCAATGCCTGCCTTTACAACGTTTACTACTAAGTCTATATATAGACATACAAATTTACTATTCTAAATACTTATCCTAACACATTTTTTACACATGTCCACTACTATTTACTACTATTCATGACTACTATTCATGAATAGTTCTTATTTTGTCTACCACTAGACCCAAATTCCTTTCATTTAAGTCATTCCAAATAGAATCAAAAGAAAGTCTTCCCCTCTCAATAGTTCTCTCTCTAGCTCAAGGAAGAAGAAGAAGAGATGAAAGCTAGGGTTTGGTGATTTCAAGGTGGTTCTTCCTCAAATTTATTGGAGAATATTAGTAAAGGTAAGGTGTTCTTAATCCTTGTCTAATTTTCCATTCAAGGAGTCAAATCCAAAGTGATTTCAAAGTATGAAAAATCTAATGTTTTACTCAATCTCATGGGTTCTTTCTCCAAACGATTTCAAATGGTTTCTAATGGCATATATTGATTGTGTTGATGTTTAATTGATGTTTTATGATGAAAATACTCCATGAACCCATGATTTACCTTCAACTCCTAAAATGAACTTTTATGAAGTGGGTTTTGATGATTATGAAGGTTTATGAATGAAACTTGTCTAAAATGCTTTGGGATATTGATTTACACCATTATGTATGTTTTGGTTATATTGAATGGAACGTTTGTTGATGACTTCTAAGCATGACCTTGAAAGGGCAAGTTATGGTTATATTACTTGTGAAATAGAATTGTGTTTGAATTGCTGATCCACTTGAGAGGTGGAGGTGTTTATTTACTATGCATATTGTGATTATGGCCTCGAAGGCATAATGTGGATAATTGAACTATGTTCATAATGTTGTATATATGAATGTCATGTGAAGCATGTGTGTGATCTAAATGGATGGAAGATGATCATGTTTAGAAGCTAATTGTGTTAGGATTGAATATTATCTCTATTTTGACACTTGTAAATGATGGTAATTATGTGAAAGGCTATTCTCACACACACACACATGAATAAATGAATGAAGTATAATGTTAATGAATGTTGAGTACTATTTGAAAGTCTATTCTCTATTGTACTCTAATGAATGAAAAGACTTGTTGTGAAAGGACTTTCTCACAATAAGAGGATTCCTAGGTGAAAGGCTATTGTCATGTTTGAATCTATGAGCTTTCCAATGAATGAATGAATGTTGGGTTCGGGATGGATGCTCATCTGAGTTGAGGCGGGGTATCTAGTAGCAATCCCTTATCCCAAAATAAACTAATGTGGTGAATGAAATGTACTCCGTGGGGAATAATCCCAAGCACCGAGTGGATATGGATTGGGATAGGTGCTCATCTCAGTTGAGGCGGAGTACCTAGTAGCAATCTCTTGAGATGGATGCTCATCTGAGTTGAGGCGGGGCATCTAGAAGCAATCTCATTATCCCTTAAACTATGTTCCCACATAGGTCTAGATAGTGGATCCATTTAAGGCTAACCAAACGATGGTCCTACCTTAGGCAAGTAGGAATCCCTTTATCCGGTGAGGGTGACACCGGGATTCCATTTCAAGCTCACATGGTCTATGTTGGTTAAGGCTTACCCCCAAAAATAATGTTGATGTTGTATGTTGGTACTATTTGAGCATGATTACTTGTAATGTGAAGCATGATAAATAGTAAGTTCGCCTTTGGTGATCTTAAGGTGGTACCTTAGTGTGGGAGGTGGTATGGGACGCTACCCATACATTGTACAAGGTATAACTAGTGGGTTACTTAAGGTGGAGGGTCAAGATAAAGGTAAAGGGTTGAATGTGATTTTTGTTCAAATGTGAATTATGTTACTTTGTATATTGGTTGTGACTTATATTATACCTCTTGTATCAATGTTCATGAAGTTTCACAAAAATGGCATTGAAGCATGACTTCCAAATGAAATGTCTGTTTTAAGCATGTTTTTGAATGGTCATCATACTTAGTACATTTCTGTGTGCTAACCCATATTCTTCATGTTTTACTACAAGTGTACGTTCCGTCAACTGATCGTTCTCTCTAGTGAAGCTTGGAATAGAGTTCCTTCCAAGACATCTTTCGGTATGTCCTCATAGTTCGAGGACAAGACGTTTATGTTTCCTTTTATTCATGTAATAGAGTTTTAGTAGTAATTTCGATTGTAAAGGGCCGCGTCCCTACTATGTTTTGTGATTGTCTCTAAGATGGCCATGTGAGACTTAGTCTTTCGCTATGTCTTTTGAAAGATTATTTAATGAATGTTTTGAATCGTATGTTTTTATTGAAGAAATTTTTTAATTTCGCACTATTTCTATTACCTATGCGATGAATGAATGCTATGAGGCTTGTATAAGACTCCTTCGGGGTCGAGTATGATGTGTTACGACTAGGGGTGCTCTCGGGTCATGACAAACATGGTATCAGAGCACAAGGTTTTGGGAATGGTTTTAGGGTTGATGTATCACAAGCCACGTCTAGTAGAGTCTTGTTCATCGGTGTGAGTCGTGACACATCTATGAGCGAGAGACTATAGGACGATAGAAAGTTACCCTTCTTTCATATTCTTGAAGTTGTGTCTGAGAGTGTGGCTCTATAAGTGTCCTCTTCCTAATCCTTCTCTTGTGTTTATAGGATATGAATACAAGAAGGGCTAATCAAAAGAGGGCACAAGAGGAGAATGTGAATGTGGAGGTTCCCTCTCAAGCTCCGCAAGACCCTCAAGCTCCTAATGATGAAGGGGCCATGACTAATGAGGAGATAAGGGAGGCTTTACAAACTTCGACCCAACTCATGACGGTTCAAAGTCAAGCCGTCACCGCTCAAGCTCAAGCATTGACAGCCCAAGCCAACCAAGAAGTTAGACCCCGGGTAGAGCCCAATGTGAGTACCATGGCCTCACAGTTGAGAGATTTCACTAGGATAAACCCTCCTATCTTCTTGGGTTCCAAAATGAACAAAGACCCACAAGAGTTTTTAGAGGAGGTCTATAAGATAGTGGAGGTTATGGGGGTCACTGCTATTGAGAAAGCCGAGTTGGCCGGGTATCAATTGAAATATGTGGCCCAACATTGGTACACGCAATGGAAAGACAATTGGCCCTTAAGGGTGGGTCCCCTAAGTTGGGACGTATTCAAGAAGGTCTTCCTTGATAGGTTCTTTCCCCATGAGAAGAGGGAAGCCAAAGTCGAGGAGTTCATTAACCTTCGCCAAGGAGGTATGAGTGTCCAAGAATACTCCTTGAAATTCACTAAGTTATCCAAATATGCCCCCTATTTGGTTTCTGATCGAGGGAGGAGATGAGTCACTTTGTCACCGGTGTGTCGCATGCTATTGAACAAGAGTGTTGAGCGGAAATGCTCCATGACAACATAGATATATCAAGGTTGATCGTACATGCTCAACAAGTTTTGCTTAGGAAGAAGAATAGAGAGACGAAAAGGGCCAGACCCGAGGAACAAAGTTAACCAAGGTCCAAAAAAAGGTTCTACAACCAAAAGTCCCCAATGGACAACAATGATAGGGTCTCTAACCCTAATTCGCAATGAGGGAATGGAAGTGGTTTTTCTTTTTAGAGGCCTACATGTGACAAGTGTGGGAAGCCACATTTGGGTAAGTGTCTTGCCGGCACGGATGGGTGCTTTGGGTGTGGAAAGAAGGGCCATAAGATGAGAGACTGCTCAACAATTTTGGCAAAAGGGAGAGAGGCCAAACCATCTTCTCTCGAGAACTCGGATCTTAATGCTCCAAGGAAGAATCGTTTATATGTTCTTCAAGCAAACAAGGACAAACGAGCCAATCTGGATGAAGGTACCGATAAGATATAGACCCTTGTTGTTGTGATGAGGTCCTTATGTTGGTTTCGTGTTAGCCTTAGTTGGGTTTTCTCCTTAGTGGGGGATGGTATGTTGAATAGTAAGGTTGATGAGAGTGTTGATATCCTTATACCTTTCCTTCTACTCCTATTCAAGCTTGAGACCAAGAGTTCCTAGTAGCTTGTTTCATGTTTTCGAGTCTTTTGTGAAAATGAGTTTCCATGGTCTCTCTATGTTATGCATGTTCTATTTGAATTCTTGTTAATTGAGAAAATGATTTTTCATAAATGTGTTCCTCATGTTGATATGCATCTATAATGAGTTGCTTAATTCATGAGTTGACTTGTCGAACAAGCCTAAATGTACTTTATTGAAAAGTTGCATAATTTTCTTTATGAGAAAAAAATTTGCTTGTTGTGCTTAATGATGTTGTAATTAACATGTTGAAATTGGGGGAGGAAGTACCTCCAATGAAATGAAGAATGTGAAGTTTTGATTGCATAATGCGTTTGTAGACGTAGTTCCTACTTTCTTGTTGTGTTTTGAGCTTGTTGATGTGGAGCTGATATTTCCTCCTATGCTTATGCATTTATATTGATGTTGCATGCATGATTGATGGGCTGTTAGTCTCGAGTCGTTTTCCCTTAATGTGTTTTAAGTGTCATTCTAGGACAAATGTTCCTCAGTGGGGGATAATGTAACGACCCGAAAAATGATAGGTTACACTAGATCCTTGACATTTGGGTTAGTGTGACTTTAGGAGGATGTGTAGACTGTTTTAGAACTTATTTTAGCAAGGAAGAAGCCTAGGGTGCAAGCAAGGATCTAGACTAGCAAGATAGAGTGAAAGAAGTCTTCTTCTTTGGTGAGCCTTTTGGCGATGGGGCTGTTTGGTCGCCCAATGGGATGGGCGAGTCGCCCAATGACCCCCCCCCCACTTCGCCTAGTGTACTTCCCACTTAGTGAGCCTACTGGAAAATTGGGCGAACCAAGTGTGCATTTGGCGAATCGCCTAGTGCACTTGGCAAGCCCAAGGTTCCAAAGGGCGAACTAGGTGCATGATCGCCAACTAGCTTGGCGTGTCGCCCTTCTCACCTCATATCCCCCAATGACCAGTCCACTTAGTGATCTCACTGGAACAAAGTGAGGACCAAGGGTTCACTTGGAGAGTCGCCTAGTGTACTTGGCGAGCCCAAGTGTCCAATGGGCGAACTAAAACGGGCAAGGGCTGAAATTTTAAGTTAAGACTTTGGGGGTCCTTAGCTCTTTTCAAAAATTGACCCTACACTATTCCATTCTTTTCCTAGAAACTATATAACCTTTTTAAGACCTAGATTCCTTTCATTTAAGTCATTCCAAATAGAATCAACAGAAAGTCTTCCTCTCTCAATAGTTCTCTCTCTAGCTCAAGGAAGAAGAAGAAGAGGTGAAAGCTAGGGTTTGGTGACTTCAAGGTGGTTCTCCCTCAAATTTCTTGGAGAATCTTAGTAAAGGTATGGTGGTCTTAATCCTTGTCTAATTTTCCATTCAAGGAGCCAAATCCAAAGTGATTTCAAAGTCTGAAAAATCTAGGGTTTTACTCAATCTCATGGGTTCTTTCCCCAAACAATTTCAAATGGTTTCTAATGGCATATTGATTGTGTTGATGTTAAATTGCTGTTTTATGATGAAAATACTCCATGAACCC